>JAJJMA010321659.1:304-10771 GCA_023529015.1 Papaver nudicaule
TCAGATTAAGTTAGGCATGTTAAGAATGGTATTAAAAAAAGGCAGTCGCCAGTACCTGTATGCATTTGGGCTTCTTCATCTATGAGTTCATCAACTGGAAAATCCTAGATATCCACTTTCAGAGGTTTAGGTCCACATATGAGACAACATCCAGGTGTGTTGCGCATCGCATAATACCCGTCACCAACAACACTAGCTGAAATACTACTACCCACTGATGATGCCAGCTCTGTCGGATTTGAACCCTTATGATCTGCACCCGCATTTGGCTGGTTAGCAATACTCTCACACGAGAATGAGTCTGATGATGTACCACATTGAGTTGTTGTAAGGACAGATGCAGCAGCAACAGCAGCATAAGAAACACTACTACCAACTGAAAAGGCGGCTGGTTCTGTCGGTTTTGAACCCTTATGATCTGCACCCCTATCTGGCTTGTCAGCAATACTCTCACACAAGGATGAGTCTGATGATGTACCACATTGAGTTGTAGTACGGACAGATGCAGCAGCAACAGCAGCATAAGAAACACAACTTCCAACTGAAAAGGCGGCCGGTTCTGTCGGTTTTGAACCCTTATGATCTGCACCCCTATCTGCCTTGTCAGCAATACTCTCACACAAGGATGAGTCTGATGATGTACCACCATATTGAATTGTAGGAAGGACAGATGCAGAAGCAGCAACAGCAGCATAAGTAACTCTATTGCCAACTGAAAAGGACAGTCCTGTCTGTTTTGAACCCTCATGATCTGCACCTGTATCTGGCTTGTTAGCAACGCTCTCACACAAGGATGATAAAGCAAAAGCTAAGTTAGATTATCATTAAGAAAGGGACTCCCCATTACCTGTATGCTTTTGGTAGTCCTCTACTCTTGAATCTGATGTAACATCATCATCTGTGAGTTCATCAAATGGAAAGTCCTTGATACCTACTTTCAGTGGTTTAGCTGGGCTCACAGGACCATATGCAGGTGTTTTGTGCATCGCATACCCCTTACCACCACTGTGACCATTGTTACTCCTATCTTTAGGTACATGTCTCTTAACCTCAACTACTTTGCCATTCAACTCATGAAACCTCTTCTGCATTACATCCTCCACAGCTTCCTCAGAATCAAAATTGACAAAACCAAAACCCCTAGGTTGATGTGTTATAGTATCACATACTGTATAAACCTTAGTAATTCTACCAAACTTCTCAAAGTAAGCTTTAAATTCTTCCTCAGTTAAGCTAGGAGGTAAAGTCCACCTACAAAAATCTTCCTTGTCCTAAACTGACCATCATTATCATTACTCTTTTTAAAACCCTTTGGACTGTAAGGGCTATTATGTTCACCTCTTGGCACTGCTTTGTTCACTTCTACCGTTCTTCCAAGAACTTTACCAGCTACAAATGGATCTGCGAAGAGAACAACAAACCCAAGAAAATATAAGTCAATAAAACTAAAACATTCTTCATACAAAAAGCAAAGATAGGAGGAGAAAGATTGTAAAACTGAGGGGGTTTTTGAAGAGGGAGTCAGTAGCAAAAAATAGATTAGAAACAAGGCATTTGAACGCTTGGCAGGTAATCAATTTCCAACTAACACATCCTCTTTCTGTCTTTCTCTTGTTCCTGCTATACGTTTACAAAATGCACCTCATATACATGCAATAAGTTAACTTCCAATCAGCATTGAAGTCATGGCTCAAGTAAACTCCAAATTAGAAAGTTAAGAAGCAGCATAAACCAACTAGGCCTGATAAAGCTAAGTTAGCCAGATTAAAGAAGGCACTCAGAATTAAGTTAGGCATGTAAGCATGTTAAAAAATCGTATTGAATTAGGCACTCCCTAGTACCTGTATGCATTTGGTCTTTTTCATCTATGAGTTCATCAACTGGAAAATCCTTGCTATCCACTCCCAATGGTTTAGGTCCGCAGATGAGACAACATGCAGGTGTGTTGTGCATCGGATAATACCCGCCACCAACAACACTAGGTGAAACACTACTACCCACTGAAAAGGCCATTTCTGAACCCTTATGATCTGCACCCATATTTGGCTTGTCAGCAATACTCTCACACGAGTCTGAGTCTGAGTCTGAGTCTGATGATGTACCACCATATTGAGTTGTAGTAAGGACAGATTTAGCAGCAACAGCAGCATAAGAAACTCTACCACCAACTGGAAAGGCCGGTTCTGTCGGTTTTGAACACTTATGATCTGCACCCTTATCTGGCTTGTTAGCAATACTCTCACACAAGGATGGATTTGATGATGTACCACCACATTGAGTTGTAGTAACAACAGCTGCAGCAGCATTAGAGTTGTTGCCATAAAGAATTTGAGCAGCCAAATCAGGGTCACGGCCAGCCTTGCAATACGCAGAAGCTATCTCCCTAAGCGAGAATTTTGAACTCAAGGCATCTATCAACTTTTCAAATACTTTAGTCTCCCCCAAAACAGACCCCATTTTAGAGATAAATGCTTTTATTTCCTCCTTGACACAAGCAAAAAAAAAAATCAAAAAAATCTCAAAAATGAATAAGTATTCATGTTAAAGATGTCAAAATAAGCAAATAAGAGTCTGTACTGTAGGATTCCCCTAGATAGGTTGGGGTATCGAATCTCTCTAAAGGCAGATTCATTCATAATAAGAAACTTAAGGGCAAATAAGGGTAGTAATCTTGAGCCATGAGGATCAAGACCTGGTTGTTTGGTACCAATCAACACAAGTAGAGTAGTATTACAGTCAGTTTACTCTCCATATTTAGGTTTTTATGGAACAGAAGAAGTAATTTCATGTCTGGATCAAAACTGATATCATCACCAAATCAAGTATGAAGTATATGAAAAGAAGAAGAAGAAGAAGAAACTAGCAAAAATTGGGAAATTTTACCTGAAGAAATGAGGGTTTTTGAAGCTTGAAATTTCTCAACAAATTTTGGTGAGATATTGTTTTTGACAACAAAAGGGAAGTGGGAAGTGTGAGAAAGTGTTAAGGAGAAGAAGACAAAAGGAAGGTGGAAGAATGCTCAGCCTATGGGATGGACTGGTGGGTAAAGCCAAGGGATTATATGGTGAGTCGGTGACAGTGAGGAGTGAGATAGTCTGAAGACTCTGAACTCTGAAGAGGCTCGTTGCTTTTGGATGTTGACAGACCACCCAACGCATTAAACTCAGATGAGATAAAACAAAGTAAACGAGATTTCAAAGGGAATCACATTGTCACGTGGCCTCGTGTGACCAGTCCACAAAGCCATTAAGACTGGCTCCGTTTTGTTATTCAGGAGGTTTGGATCCATGGATACATGGTAACGCAGTGAAGAACATAGTTCATTGTGAAAATCATCTGAACAGGTTGGAAAGAATTCATGCCAACAGTAAAGAAATAGGACAGTATAGACAAAGGAGGATTTCAGTAGACGAACACATTTATGACGATACCCAAATTTGCTATTGCTATTATTTGGTCTGGTGATATTGGTGCACCCCCTAAACTAGATGACCGCTACCACGGTGGGAGTGGGCCGCCCGACCGAAGAAACAACAAAGAATTTGTAAAGCCAAAAAAAAATGTAAGCAAAATAGTAAACAAACTTCATAAGAAAAATTTAGGTAATTCAGTGTTTATCATCCTAATTTCAATCTGCAGATGATGGTACAACTTCATAAGACTTATGACTGCGCTGGCAAAGTAGCCAAGAAGCAACAGAGACTCGAGTAAAAGTAGACCCACCTGAGAATCATAATGGAATCAAAATGGAAGGATGTGTACAATGTTTCAAAAAGAAAACTTTCTATATCAACTGTATGCTAGAGTGCACACCGTTTTCATAAGAGCAAGCACTATGGTGGCCTAAGCCTTCTCTATTGAATAGAGAAAGGGGAAGGCGGAAATGGTGAAAAAATGGCAACCACGGTGGTCTTAGCTATTTGGAGACGGAAATTGGATTTCCGCAGCTTTTTTGTGCGGAAATCCGATTTCCGTAAAAAAAAATCTGCGGAAATCCGATTTCCGCCCAGTCAAAGCTTGACTTTTGACCGGCGGAAATCCGATTTCCGTAAAGAATTTGGGTCATCCAACGGCCTATATTTCACGCCCCAATCCAACGTCGATGGTTTAACTTAGTCCAATAAATATGATGCTGTAAAAATTCCCAAAAATACGATGAATGTTTAACGAAATATGTTCAACACCAGAACATAGGGGGGTCCTGGGGGGCGTAGCCCCCAGGCTGGGGTCGACCTGACAGGTCAGGTCGTGGGGGTCCAGGGGAGACCGCCTCTGGTGGGGGGTTAGGGGGCAACGCCCCCGGAAGAATTTTTTTAATTAGGTTTTTTATTTGACAGTTGAAATCGAGTTCAAACTAGAGAAATATCGAACTAAGATGTGAGTGAATGAAGTGAAGGCCAAGTTTGAGTTTATATAGGATTGAGGTGTGAAATATAGGCCGTTGGGGATCTGACGGTCATGAAAAAATAGAAAGATGGATGGTTGGATGTTGAGGTGTAGAGGGGGTGTAAGGAAAAAAAGGTCAAACGGTATTATTTATGGGACGGAAATCCAATTCCCGCATGAATTCTGGGCGGAAATCGGATTTCCGTAAAAAGTTTTGTGCGGAAATTGGATTTCCGCCCTGCGGGAATTGGATTTCCGTCTCGCTTCGGCTTTGCTATTGCCTGCTACGGATCCGTAGCAGGCAATAGCAAAGCCAACCAATTTCTCTATTGAATAGAGAAATTTTGCACCATAGTAGTTGCATTTCTCTATTCAATAGAGAAGTTCTCCCAAATAGAGAACCATAGTGCTTGCTCTTATTCCACAGGGTTCAGTTGAACAAGTGTAGAGCCAGTATCAGCCAAGCCAATTCCCTAATATTCCTTTAAGGTCTGATCAAGGAGTAAGCAATCATCACAAATGGTTTATAATACGGTAGTCTTCTGTAATAATTGTTGAATGCGACAATTAAATACGGGAGACTATCTATACTTACAAAACAGGAGTGTTTTCTGAGTCACGGGACGGCCAGGATACATTCCAGTTTGTGTTAGTGGTGGCTAGGATTTGCCCATCTCTCCCAGTGTAGTTCTCTAGGTTTCCATCGAACGGTAACCCTTTATAGGCGTCCACGTATTGGTGCTTCGTTTCCCTCTCATAGTTAATTCTTCTTCTTCATCCCCATTTTCTGCAGATGTAACGGAAGGTATTGAATATCCGTAACCGAAGTTCATACTCTCCCGTGCTCACGATTGCCTTATCAGATTTCTCTTATTAGTGTCTTCTAGCGTCTTCAATGTCATTGATTTTATGTCAATAAAAACTTTGTCGAAGATATATAACGGCTGCTTTCAATGACCTGCTGCCTATAAATTGTATGGTTTAGTTTCGATGAAGCCACCATTTCATCAGGTAAGTTTCTCTTATCCCTTACTGTTCACCCAATCTCCCCAATTTCAATTTAGCAATATCTCTATTTGAATCTTATGATTTTTAATTAGTAAAACCTAAGAATTTTTTTCCTGGGTATTTGGTTTGCCTTATAGCCCTGATTTTGATTTTTTGTGTTGAAGACATGTTTTGTCTTAGTTGCAATTGGTTATACATCTATGATACATTTTCTTTGAATCGATTCACCTTTTTATTGTTCAAATATCTCATCGTATTTAGAGAGATATCTTATGTGGCTTCACTATCATGGTTTCTTACACCATGACGAAATAATGTGTCGTTCTAGATATCATGGTTTCACCAGTTTTTGTTTTTAATTGTATTCACTGTTATTGTTGTTTGTAGATGATGATGCAATAAGGAACTTAGATGGACAATGCAACCAAAGTTCTAGATGGAAAATGCAAGTTATGCAACCAACGCTTTCGTCCAGGTGATAAAAAGTTCATGGTTGTTGGGTGGTTCCACCAGCAAAAGAGTAAAGCTAAAGAAAGCGATCTTTGACATGGATACTTTGGGCAGTTTTACACTTTTAGTTTCACAATCATTAATGGTGCGTGCATGCCTATTACTCTTTGCATTCCTTCTAATGTCTGCGAGTCCAGAGGTGACAAGATTTTTCACTCTGAAATCATTTAGTCATGTTCGTGAACAGGTCTGCAGAATTTCTATGAAATGCAAGATTTTATTAATTATGACATGACATAATTCACATTTAAAAAAGTCATAAACACAATTTGTATAGAGATATAATACTGACTTCCTCAGGCTCTTCAGCTCCAGTAAGTTCTTCGATTAATCTTTCTCTCAGTTTACCTCGCATCTCTCTCTCTCTAAACGTAAACTCTGGCGTAGTCTAATTTATTTAGTCAAACCCATTTCACTACAATGCAATTGGTAGTTGATTCAATGAATATAAACCGGAAGTACAGAACATCTTAGTTGGTTAAGTTATGTCCTCTTCAATCTGTTGTTGACTATTCATCCTAAAGGATATATCCTTCTTTTACTTGCAGGTAAATGAAAGATTTGTCGATCCATATGCAAGGTAGCACTCATCTTTAGTTTTTGCTTAACCACTTATAGTTTTAGATCAATAAATGTCTAGATTAGCTATTATAGTTTTAGATCAGCTATTACGTTTTCAGATCGACAAATGTCTAGAGTAGCTATTTTAAATTATCCACTCTGAATGATAGAAGTAGTTGATCAAGGTAAGCTACGAATTAAAAAAATATTTGGCAATGTGAACTGATGACTTTAATATTGTAATATAGACTTCAGTTCAGGTTGTTAGTGTTATATGCGAATATGAAGCAGGGTGTTGCATTATCAGGTACACTCTCTTCTTGCTATATATCCATTATGCCGTCGTTTTAACAACCAAGTCTAGGTGTCATTGTTGTCTTAGATCAAATGGTAGAGCACGTGGTTTTCACTAATGCAGTTGTGGGTTCAACTTCCACAGATGGCATACTTATTTGAATAAGCCAAAACCTTTGTATATGTTTTCACCACAACACCAAGAAACTTAGCCGCCGGCCATTGCTACACTGTTCTTCTTTCTCCGTGTCAAAGGTGATTGTCGAGAAATTTGATTTCTTTTTAGTCACTGAAATTAATCAAAACGGATCTGCTTTGTATTTTACAAGTGTGTTTTACAAGATTTGATTCTAAGCTGACAACAACTGTTTGTCGGCTCTAGCCTCTAAAACTTGGCACTATCTTAGTTGGTAAAATTAAGTTAAGAAATAACCATGCAATTCATTTAAATGAACTACATATGATAATTTGATCATACACTGTTCTTTACAAAATTTCAGGCAGCTAGGAGAACGGAGAACATTCATCTTCCAGGGGAACAACTCGGTAAGAACATAATGAGTATTCTAAAAGTTACAAGGCAATGATTGTGCAGGAACCACAATGCAACTTAAACCCAAAACAAAACCCTCCCTCCTAATTTGTGCCCCCTAGCGCATGGACATTAATCTAGAGGACCAGAAGTAGGACACATCCCTACTAAACATCGTGCAACTATAAGATCAATGTTTGAGTGGTGCTTCAGCACTCCATATGTATTTGCATTGGTAATTACGCTTTTTATATCACTATGACAACCAAACTGCTAAGAGTCGATTCAGATCTAAAGATGAAGTGCTTTGACTTGCAAAATTTCCCAAGTTTCTCTCATGTAGCCAATATGTTAGTAGTTTTTAGACTATGTTTTGGTGATTTCCATATGTGTGGGCTACTTTTATGTAGCCAGTCGAAAGCCAACACTCAAAGAATAAAAAATTACGTGAGAATAGAAGAAATAGAGTTGTATTATGCTAACTACTATGTCAGTGAGTATTCATTGTAACATTTTGCTTTTTCAGTATTAATACTTTCCATCATGCTGGGTGGAGTTACATGAATGTCACACTAGGTGTCCCTCGGTTGCAAGAAATTTTAAAGCGTGCTTCTGAGAAAATTTCATCTCTGGCTATGATCTGCCCCTTGCAAAAGGAGAAGTTAAAGTAAGTTCACATTTTGTAGTCTGTATTTTCATGGTTATGTATCATATATAGCTGAGAACTTCTCTAGCTATGTATATCGCAGCAAAATTTGTGCCTTCTATATTTAAAGCTTCCATGACAGTGTTTAATTTTATGATTTCCTTGGGAGACGCTGTAACTTTATGTATATAAATTTTGTGGAACATGTTTCAGATATATTACTCATCGGCTAGCAGCATCATCGGAGGAGATTTCCGTGGTGGAGGGTAAAGAGTTAACAGTCAACATGTTGCCAATCCTCAGTGGAGGGTCTCCTTCTAAATGGGTAATCTTTAGCAACGTAGACGTCCTAGACAATAATCAATCTATCCAGAAAGTCATCCCCCTAAATGGGTAATCTATAAACACTATCAGTACTCTACAAGTTATTCTTAGATATGTAAAGGTCAATAAGAAACCTTTTTTCCGGCTCCCAGGTGCATCAGTAGTGCTGTCATAAAGCTTTTAAATGGTGATTATCATTGTTGGTAGTGATTTTGCAGGTAGCGAAAGGCCCAGTGAATAAAAACATTGTTAACAATGTTTTACGACTAAATTGTGTTTTATGTGTACAGGCTGAAGAATTTATTTCAGTTTTCATGTATTGCTTTTTGGTTCTATGGTTGTGAGTAATTTGTGTTAATGAAGTTGATAGTGGCTGTCGAACATGGATGCAAGATGTTTTTGCCTATATGATTGGTTTTTGAAACACTTTGATTCGACTGTATCTTAGATTCCATTTTTTTCTTGGATTTTGCACTGTTATCTTGATCACCGAGCGTTTTGAAAAGATATATATTTGCTTGCATTAATCAGGTTTGGTGTCAATATCCAAGACATGGACCCCTGTGAAATAGCCCGTGCCGAAAGGCACGGGTCACTCCCTAATCGTATTACATATTACAAATGGTAAAGGTGGTTTAAAAGGAGATCTTTGTGGTTACACGCTCTGCAACTTGTTCTTCAACAGACAACATTGCCGTTATTCATTTGTGACAAGGCTATTCAACAATTCAGAACAGAAACAAGGCTATTCAACAAATTCTGAACTAAGCAGGAAACGAATCAGTTTTTTTTTTTCGAAGCGCTTCGAAGGATTTGTAATTGTCTGTTGACACAACTTGTAGTTGTAGACCACTCTTTGTTTGTGAATGTTGAGACCTAACTTAGGTGATAGTGGTGTACCAAAGGTGTGCACCTTTTTTATTTATGGGTGCAACACTATCACCAAACTTTTCCAGAATATCATGTCCATCTGGTCTCCGAAGAAGAAGCCCAGGAATGTTCCTTCACCTTTTAGATGGTGTCTTGAGAAAAATATCAGCTTGGACAGTCTGGGTTCAACCAGCTCGATATGTCTATTCAAAAGAGTCGTGATTCTGGGGCTTCATTGGCTCCACATAGCAATTTGGCTATCCCCCTATGTAATTTTTTTTTAAATACCAAATTTGCTAAACTGATACTGATAATCAAATTAATTAAAATTAAAACATGATTAACAACATAACTTAAGACCTGATTTTCCAAAACCTTAACACTTTCTTTTTGCCCAAATTAGAAGAAGAGAAAAAAAAACCCAATTTTTTTCAAAACCCCAAGTTTGATTACCAAAATGAGTGAAGTGCCGAAATGGAGCTAGAAGTATCTCCTTCCATTGAAAGACACATCGAAGGAAAGGAAGGATTATACAATTTCTTTGATGGTAAAAAGTTTGTAAGCACTTGTGAAGACTTTTTCGAGAAATACGAGGTCGATCCTGCATAATACGAACACCCGAGGGTCCCAATGAAGAAGAACCTCAAAAAAAAAACAATCAGGTATGGTTTTATTTCTCTCAAGAAAGTTGAAATCACCTAAAAATGTGATTTTTGTGAGTTCCAGAAGGAACTTACGGCTTAAAGTTCTTCAGATCCGAGCCGTAAGTCTACAATTTGGGGATTTTCGAAGCCGTACATAAGTTACGGCTATGCCCGATGTGATCTTACCAGACGTAAGTCTGTGCATGGCTCATACTTACGGCTTTAAGTTAGTATTTACGGCTCATCACCTTGCGACCACCAAGTTTTTTAGCTGTACTTACGGCTTCTACATTTGTGACCTTAGTGGCCGTAAGTAAAGTTACGTCCTCTAAAGGAGCACCAATAACCAGCCGTAAGTACTCATGTCTGATAGAATAGTTTTGTGTTTTTCAAAGAATGTTAGTTACGGCTTGTTATGAAAGTATCGGTTAGAGCTAGGGCTGCACAACGGTCGGTCGGTAGCGGTTTTGGCCTAAACCGACCACCGAACTGCCATAGGCGGTTTTGGCAGTTTCAAAACTGCCACCGACTGTTTAATATATCGGTTCGGTTTTTTTTAGAACCGAACGGTTCGGTTTCCCAAGCGGTTCTAGCGGTTTCAACCGATGGCAAATATGTAAATAAAAATTCCAGAATTCTAACCTAGCAAATATACACAATTATGCCCAAAAAAAAGCTTTAACTAACAAGTT
>JAJJMA010321659.1:15771-32608 GCA_023529015.1 Papaver nudicaule
GATTTATTAAGATTCTGTGAGAATATTCTTTTAGCGCTGAACCGTTCAGCGTTTTCCCTATTTTTTCAGCGCTGAACCATTCAGCGTTTCCGTAGTAGCTACTACTTGAGCTACTACCAAATGCTAGGAGAGAGAAGTAGTACTACTACTTTACACCACGCTTTTGGTGAATCTAGTAGCCAAGTAGTAGCCCCATAAGACTAAGCCTGAGGGATGAAATACTGAGTTGCCGATGAAATAAGACACCGTATTTTTTATTTTTTATTTTAAAGTTGGACCAAAGTGCACTACTTATAAATCCACATAGCTACGTAAATAAAATAAAGAAAAAATCCCCATTCCGATGCAGACAAGTTTTGAATTAAGATGTACTAGTTTGTCACCCGTGCTACGCATGGGTTTGTTTGCCTTACATCATTTATGAACTATTGGAGACCGGGTCTTGCAATTAACACCATGAATAAACCATTTATCAATAAAAGATAGAATGAACCTACGTACATCCATGATTTATAGGATATACTTGTAAATTATCGTGTTAGTTAATTCTATGATTAGTGTCTAATTATATGATTAGGATTATTACGTATGGATGGTTAGTGTTAATAATTAGGTTAGGTTAAATTAAACATAATTAACTCAGATTTCTGATTTTATGTTTTGGTTTTTGGGGAATAAGAAGAGAATAAAATGGAGATTTTTTTTGAAAATCTATGGTTCTCTAAACCTTGGATTTTGGGTCCAGTTTATTTCGTGTATCTACTAGGAGATGAGCAATATCGATATACAATTCATCAAAAATTGAAAAAACCTAGCATTGAAAAATCGCGAACCCAAAAATAGGTTCGGCTTACAAAATAAAAAGCCGAACCTGGAAAATGAAGAACAGTTCGGCTGTAAATTCTAAAAGTTGAACCTGTTGCACTTGGGCTCGATTCTTTCGATAATTTTAATTTATGAGCCGAACCAAAACTGAAACTGAAAGCTAAAGGTCAGTAGGTTCGGCTCAAAGATTAAATTTCATCGAATAAGACAAACTAAGAAATTACACTAATGGTCGATAAAGAGATAGGTTCGGCCCATGCGACGAAAAACTTATCTGGGCCGAACCTAAGAATTTCACTAATGGTCTATAAAGTCGATGGTTCGGCTCAAAATTCCAAAAAAAAAAATAGCCGAACAGTTCTTCCCCAATTCAGTTTCAGAGAAGAACACATAGGTTCGGCTAAAAAAGAACTCAACTTTTGTGAGCCGAACACGTTTCTGTGTATGCAAAAAACACTTATTTTTCGATTCTAACCATTCATATGAAGTGGTTAGATGTTTTGATTACTTTTTTGAAGTTTTGATTTAATATTTATGAATTTAGGGTTTGTAAGGAATTTAGCGTTCATGGGTTTTTATTGTAGAGATGAAGTAGAGGAGTAGAAGAAGAAATAAAGAGAAGAAGAAGAGAGCGATATTTTTTTTAAAAGATTTGGTAAATAAAATTAGGGATTTAATTAGTGAGTGGCATTGTAGTAACGAAATCTATAAGGAAAGACTAACTTAGTCTTTGCACTCTAGGGTAATTTGGTAATCAGCCAACGCAAGGGCTAAGTTACCAACTTGAGGGCTAAATTTTCAGCTCTTATTTTATTTATTTTGAATGAAGAAAATACTTATGAAAGCCCTTCAAAATTTATTAAACTACCTCACTAGAATTGAGGTTTGAAGATATATGGTCTGGTGGAGAATTTCCGTTTCCACCTTTGAGATACGCGTACATGATCAATTAAATGGAAAGAAACAACTAGTACTTAGATTACGAATTTCAGAACTAAAACCCAAATTTGCACTAATTTACATTCCATCGACGAAATTTACATCCCTTTAATGGTTACTATTTTAAACCAATTTGATCCTGGATCTTTATAATCTTGATTTTCAAATTGTTGATCAACAACATCATCTATGTTACATACTTACATAGAAAAGAAGTAATTATCCCAAATTGACATCTTCACTATTAATATCGATATTATTTTCCAAAGTAGATCATCGTCTTCCATAACATACTTCATAATCATGCCGCAGCATCACAAAAAAAAACGCCATTATTGCTATTATATAAGAGATCTAGATGGTATTGAGAAACCACCAGATCTAAGAAAAAAATATTAAAACCCTAAATTTGTTGGTACAACCTTTTTTTTCTTTAGATATTATTAAAAGAGAAACTATTACTCTGAAGAGATTTTTTTGCTGGTACAACAATTTATTTTAGTAGATATGTATACATAAGGGCAATTCCTATGAAATCAACACATTTTGTAAGTTTACCTTTCCAGGTGGATGGACAAAGGGATTTTGCCACTATGGTAAAACCTTTCAACGGCGTAATTAGTGTCGAGCGGCATAAGTTGTGTCGTCCGGCGTAGGTGTACCGCCATCGGCACAAGTTGTGTCGGCCGGTATAACTGACGTCTCTAAAAACTGCTATAAAACCCCAAATCACACCCACATTCTCATAGTAAAAATCCATTGCATCCATAAGAATTGTTCTAAATCATTTGAATTGTTTTTTTTTGTGGATAGTGATTCGACAGTAATAACATTGGTTTGGTCTTTAACGTGAACCGAAAATAAAAGCATTGCTCTTCTCATCCATATCTATCCTTCTCAGGTTTATTCCACTCATCTCTTTCTAGGGTGCTAGTGTTTAATCATGGTTAGGTACACTGAGGATGAAAATGCAATAATAATTAGAAGTTGGGCTTTCATCTATATACAGAGAGATGTTAGAATTCTCCGTGTTACTGCAGAACAAATGTGGAGCCGAGTGATGACAAGGCTGAATATGCACAAAGGAAATGCCAATCGAAGACCAGCAATCAAGAGACGTATTCAATTAATTTAAAAAGCGGTTAGGGAGTACATTGATTTTCTGTGAACTTTGTACCAAACTAGGGTGGGGCAACTGACAAGAGCCAATGTCGAGATTATGGCAGCGGAAGCTTATTTTGTTAAGCATGGTAAGTCGTTCGAATACTATAACTAATATTTTATCTTCATGGAATTGTTACCTTGGATGGACCAAGAAGTGGGTCTTCAAGATCCTCCAAACGGTCTCTTTTCTGATGATGACTCAGAAGATGAAGAATAAGAAGTCATTGTAATGGTTTTATGGGTATATCACTAGTAAGCCCTCACATGAGACCCATTGGGGTTGCCTATTGGTTTAAAGGAATGCGAGTTAGATTATAAATAAGTTTTGTGTTGTACGAGAACCCTGTTAAACCGTAAAAACAGTTAATGAAAATCTAATTTGCATTACATCGGAATCTAAACAAAAGTTCATTACATTAATCTATTTCGTTTTATTCTATTTTCTTTCCTACACGGAGTTGTAAAAAGAGTTGTCTCTTAGCCTAGGCGGACTAGCAAAACAGTCGAACGCCTGCAGTTAGTGCCCTTGTATTTGCACCACCTCGGCAGCAAGTGCAGGCGTTCGACCTTTGCCAACGAGAAATGACTTTTTAGCCAAGGCTAGCAGACTCCCCGTATACTACAAACTTTTAGATCTTAACTCGGGCCACATAAAGGGTAACAAGAAATTTCTTGAGGAGATGGTAATGTTGTTCGTACTCGAAGGGCTTTACTTTCCATTCTTGCCATTCTTTCAACGTCCTGGCTACATCGGTATCTTCCTCAAGTCGACCTCTGATAAATCTCCCCAAGTGCATAAATTCGTCGCGATTTTTGTGTATGGTCTTCCATCGCGCCAACAACACATTTATATCTCGCACAAGTAGGAGTTTGGGAGTTTGATTGTCGAAGTCTTCTTTGACGATTCGTTTTATTTCATCCGGTTTGGATAGTACAACATAAGATATCTAAAATAATGATCTCCACCCCACGTAAATGGAGAAGAACTCGATTTCTTATAGAACCGGGGGAAGGGGGGGGGTAAGGGTTTGTCAGATGGAGAGTACTCAAAATAGTATTCATCAACTATCTTTTCATTCATGTGCCGATAACATCTACGGGGAGGAGGTGCTGGAGGAGTACTTAGTAAAATGAAGTTTGGCGTGGCAAAAGGAGAAGAACACGAAGGGGTAGGTGTTGAGTTGATTTCCTTTGGTGGACGGTGACTCATGAATAGTTTTTCTTCAACTGAGTGTTTTCCCTTTTGGAATATACATTATAGATAGATGAAATGGATTACTATATGTGTGACTAACGAATTCGAAATGGCATATATTTTTAGGGATTTTGGGGACGACACAAATTATACCGCCAGACACAAGTTATACCGAGCGGCAAAACTTTGAATAACATGATCTAAAATATTCTTCCAAGTAATGAAATTATCCTCTGTAAGTTTGAGATGAACCAGATTATTGAGTTGATTTGAAGAAAGAGCATAAAAAGAATTAGCTGTTGGATTTTCGTAATCAGATATTGACGAAGAAGGAAAATCACGAATCATAAAAGCAAGAAACAAGATCGAAAAACAGATCTGAAAAAGAACAAATCAAGAAACGGAAAAAGATTTGCAAGAACGAGCAGCGGAATTGAATATCAAACCTAAGAAACTATGGCTTCTTAGTCTGATACCATACTAGAATCACTCGAAGTGATACTAAAATTACAAAATGAAATGAGAGGTTCATTCAAGAATTCCATTAATGAAAACACAGTTGCAGAGAGAAAAGAAAGAAAACAATGTAATAATCGGATAAAACGCTACAACCGACATAACCAGAACACCTGGCCCAATCAGAGGGCGACACAAAGCAAATAATATGGGTAAATATCAACCCTTGATCAAGTCTAGATAGACAGTTGAAAATAAAGAATGATTAACCGCTATTACTTGCTAGTACTCAATTTTCTTGAGGTAAGACAACCGTTAAGTTGTTGGTTGTTGAATGTTAGTCATCAACATGCAAATGTTGGTTATTGACTGTCAGTCAACCGTTAAACGTTGGTGATTGACTGTTAGTCAACCTGTTAAGTTTGGCCAGTTATGCTTAGACCATAGTCCAACGCTGAAAACTTTCCATGATCTTCTTCATCTACTACCGATGATGTTGCCGCTGGTAGAGAGAGAAGATGGTGGTGCCGGTGACAGAGAGAGCACAGAGAGAGAGAGAGTATCCTTGCGGAGTCCGGAAATTTCACTACATTTTTTTAACCCCTTTGAGCTGAAACTGTTTGTGGAAATGCCTGACAGAAAATGCATCACTTGTTATTGGCTTCTCGAACAGTAACCATTAGCTGAAGGTGCATTCTACTAGCATAAAGAAAGAAATGAAAAAGGAGTTGTATGGATTTATTTGCTTTGTTTGAAATTTTCAGAAGCCATTATGGTGTGAACAATACAATTCTAAGACGCACTCGTGCAATGACAACAAAGACTACTTCTTTCTTGGACAGTTGCCATACGTCACGGTTACCCAATGTCTGATTTACGAGGTTAGACTGACTCTAATCAAATGCTATATTTTCCGTTGACAAGTTTGCCAATTGTTCATTTACATATGAACTTTACAGTATTGGGTGTGGAGTATTAGAGATTGGCCCACTCTACTCATTTCCATTTGGTTTTGAATTGGGTGCTCAGAAATTTAACATTGCCTGATTTGAAATTATACATTGAATGGCTTTGCAGGGCATAACGCTCGTCATACTCACTCTGCACACTTTATTCCCGTTGGCGTATGAAGGACGCTATTATTTTTGGAAGAACCATGTGTACAAATGGGAGGTGCGGTTGCTTTGTCATTTTATGTCTTTCATTTACTAGTATACATGATATGCAGATGTGCAATCATTTGCTTTGGGATTTATTCCATCATTGTGGGAGGCCGATTTGAACGTTTAACAGCTTTGACTTGTCACATCGTTACTTTTGAAATCTGTTTTTTTTTGTGATATGCATTTATTTTCTGGGCTTGTGCAGGTCGTTTTCCTGTTATTTTTAGTGGCTGATGTAGTGATTTATGCCCTTTTCCCTCTACCTCTGAGGATTGCACCATATATTCGTGTCGTCTTTGCTATTTTAAACTTTAGATATGATATCTGTTTCGCTCTAATATTTTTTTTTTCAGATGATTGTTGTACTACGAATAGAGTTTACAATTTAACTACATGGGCCGTACTTGATTTATGGGAAGGGTTAATGGAAATATTTATTATTTTTCAGAGCTCGCTTTAACAAATGGATGAATCTGATTTTATTTTGGAATCTAGGGATTTACGAGCATGCTTCGTCCTTGTGTGGGGAATGTTGGACACATACCTGAATATCCTGGTATGATATTGATTTCTCATCTTGTGAAGTCATAATTTTATCTTAATTTCTGGTTCGTAGCATCCAGTTAGATGTATGATATAAACATTTGGAAATTATGTTTGTAACACTGTCTTGGTATGTTTGAAAATATAGGCTCTTGCACTCTTGTTTCTATCACTCTTCAGTTGGGTAGGATACGTCATCTTTCAAGACACACAACAAGGGAAGACTACGTTTTATTCTTTTGGTGTCACAATGTATCAAATGTTTCTTTTGTTTAACAGATCGAACATTCCTGATGTTTGGATGCCTGCATACAAGTAAGTTCACTGGGCAGGGTATTTTCCTAATGAATAGTCACCTTAGTTTCAGTTCCCCGACATCTAATTCTGATTTTGTGTTAATAGTTTTCAGTTTTAAGTGGTAGTGCCGAAAATTTTATTTTATAACTAAGTTGTTCCTTTTTTTTTTCCAGGGAATCACGTTGGTATTCTTTGTTTTTTGTTCTTTACATCCTACTGGGAGTTTTCTTTCTCACAACCTGACACCTTGCTGTTGTATATGATAAGTTCAAAGCTCAGGTGTGTACTGTGCATTACATTTTATGTAGACAGTTCTTAGCTATTGATATCATCTCTATGACTTTTCACAGAGATGGTAATAAGTTTTATAGGCATACGGTTAGAAGATCAGCATCTGGTTTCATATGAATTATGCTGAGCAACAGATAAGCCCCCATCATGATGCTTCTTCTTTTTTCTTCCAACCATTAACTAATCCATATGTACATATACATCTTATTCCAGGAACCAGATGAAAGTTTCTGAGGCAGGTCTTGTTGGTATGGTCTTTCTCACACTGTCACTATGGCCTTACAGTTCATCAGAAACTGTATGCAAGTTTCTGATGCCGTGCACGATTTTTATGTTTGCAGGATGCCCTTTGGTTTAATTTTGTGATTTCAGTGTGAAATTTGAGATTTTTGTTTTTTGTTGTTGCAATGGGAAGGGACAAGAGTAGAATGTCATGGAGAGTATTTCGATTTTTCCAAGTTTAGAATAAGTTGTTTAGGCCTTTTTCTGAGCTGTGATTACGATGTAGGTTGTACAAGGCCATTCACCTTTCAAAAAGTTAGTCAAGAGGTATGTAAAACTTGACATGTTTGGATGTTGTGTAGTGTGGTTTTTGTTCTTATTCATGTAAAGAAAAATAATTGTAATGGGATGTTTGTGGTTTTGTAGTTTCGAGAATGAACTCGTTGGTGCACTTGGAAAAGGGGAACCTTCTAAAGTGATGTCTGAGTATAGGTTTAAGTAAGGTTCTGTCCTGATTATCTTGGTTCAGTAATCCTGACATTCTCATGTTATTGCTTGTATCTATGGTATGTTTTCGAACCTGGTATCTAATTTGTGCATTCCTGTGGATGTCTTTCGCAGAAAAGTTCTATCAATGGATGAATATGCATCTTACTTTGATAACATTGACCCCTTAGCCCATACAAGGTGGCACCTAAGGATAATATAACTTCCAATGGATCCTCTCCAAGATATGATGTATCCTCAGAAAGAGTGCAAGCAGCATTTGTTGTTAGTGATCCTGTTGATTGGAGCAGGGACATTCAGGTTTTATTCATTTTCCCTGTCTGTAGATAATTTGCATTATCTTCACAGTGCTTCTTGTCTTCCATTTTTCCATTTATGTCTGTTTTGTAAGTCCTTACCTCATCGAAGAAAGACTGTCTAGTTTTAGGTGGGGAAAATGACAGTAAACATCTTGTAAGACTCTGACATGGCCAAGTGTACCATAAACAAATGCCTGGTTCTGAAAAAGCTTTACTGGTTCGAAGTCCAGCTTTCTTTCAAATGCATTGTGTACAATGTCTGTATATTGTGATGATTAACAATTTATGCCTTGGAAAACTAATAAAGGAAATTCATGAGACATTGTTTGAGTTTGGTTCCATTAATAAGAGCATAACATTGTTTGAGTTTGGATTCGGCTCTAATTTTTTATTGTTGTTACATTCGGCCCAAATGTGAATGCACATTATAAGCCGAATGCTCAACTGTAGATCTCTTTTTTTTTTTTTCTGTTCAAGTTGAGTTAAAACATTCGGCTCATACGATGGCTTGACGTGGAGCCGAATCCAAATTCGGCTGGGAACCATTATGAGCCGAATGCACATTCGGCTGTGAAGTTTTGGAGCCGAATGTCACCCTCTCATATATACACAAGTTGGCAGAATATTCGGCCAAAAAAAAAAATGAACGCGGAATACACATTCGGCCCTAAAAAAAAGGATTTAGGGGCCGAATCCACATTCGGCCCTAAAAAAAGCATTTAGGGGCCGAATACACATTCGGCCCTAAAAAATAAGCATTTAGGGCCGAACTGTTCTTCGTGCTCATGAGCGATGGAGCATTCGGCCCCTATTCTGGGTTTTTTTGGGAGCCGAATGAAGCTCTGAAAATGTTTTTTTCATCTAAATCACTCGATTCAACACTCCAATCAACACCATACATCATATAAACATAATAATCAACGACTATGATGAAATGGGTTTACAAAATTACCTTCGAATCCCAAATTTTTTTTGTTCCTCTTTTTCTTCTCTCAACCCAAAAATCAAACCCAACAATCTGATTTTTTTTCTCTCTAAAATTAATCTAAACACTAATCATATAATTTTCTCTAACCATTATTATTAACTCTAATCTAATACTAGGACTAATGAAATAAGGGTATTTTAATATTTAAAAAAGTTGGAAAACTAATTTGAGCACCAACATTACTAGTTGGAGGTAGGGGAGGTAGAATTTACGGAGGGCTCAAAGCAATTTTCATAAAAACATAGGAGTATGAGAAATTTGGTTATATGGACCTGGCCGTGATAAATCAGGACCTAGAAGACGGCAAAAGCTTCATTTTGTTTTATAAGACATCAGACACGTCACGTATGTGTTAGACGGTATTACCCCTATCATAGTGTTTAGCCGACTCATTTTTCTCCTTTCTATCCCCTTTCTCTCTGTTAGGATCTAGAGGAGTGAAAAACTTAATTAATACTCTAAATCAAATCCGGAAGAAAGATGAGATTGTCTTCTAATAGAGGATCAGAACCTTGTGAAAGGTTGAAAATCAACCACCATATATGGAGCACATGTGAAAGAAATAGAGGAGTTAGATCGGTTCATTCATGGTAAACAACAAAGAAAAATGCCAGATGCTTTGAAGATATTCATATATAAATCAAATTAGTTATGTCTTCTCTCATGGATAACATCACCTCAGACTTAAAATTCTTCGTATAAGAATCTCATCGGCGGTGATGGCGTTAGAGGAGATTCTAAGATGATGCCGATGAATCCAAATCAAAAATTACTAAATTTCACATCTAAATCTGCTTTTCTTTATTCCACCACCCGAGGTTAGATGAATTCTTTCTCTCTCAGAAATTGTTGATTTAATTTTTATGGGTTTAAGATTATGAGATGGAAATGATGAGATGGAAATGATAGGAATGAAACTGGATTAGTGGAAATTGTTATTATCATGTTGATATTTATTTGTTGTGTGTGAAAGATGTCAAAGGGTGAATGACCTAGATAAAAGTTTGGTTTTTGTGATGAATTTGATGAATCAGATTGGGGATTTCTTGTTCAATCATATCATTTTTGTTTGGGAATGACCTTGATTAGTTTGTGTTATCATTGTATAGACTTGTGAATTCCATTTTCCTATGGTGTTATTTGGTTTGTTTCAGTCTTTTTGTGGACATCGATTCATCTATATAAACTATAAACTATACTTGATATATCATTGTTTTCATCATACTGGGTATTATTAGTGTTGCCAACAGTTGTACCCGGGTATTATCAGTGTTGCCAACACTTGTACCTGGGTATTATCAATGTTTCACCACTTGTACCTGGGTTATATCACCAACCGAAGAGACCGAACGATACACTAAGATTTTAAGAATCCGTAATTCAATAAATTGAACAACTAATAAATATCCATGGATTGATTATAGGAATTGAGAGTCTGAATTTGATTTTTCATTGCTTTTGTTAGTCTATTTACTTACTTGGATGCTAGCATACATGTGATTAGGTTATGCCTTTGAGTTGTTGTTCTTCGAATGAATATTAGTACCTGGGTACTATTAGTGTTGTTTCCACTGGTATACCTGGGTACAAAAGGTTTGTACCATTAATACCTAGGTACAAATCACTTAAAAATTATGTGCGTCGTTCGGTTGTGATTTGACTCTTTATATTTCAGTTGTTGAACTTCATCTTACTGCTTAAATTTGAACTTAGGCTAGTTGCAGATTTAGCTTGTGCCTCATAGTTAACATGTACCCAACAATTAGCATGTACCAACAGTTAGTATGTGTTTGAATTGCATGTGTTGCATGTTCCACACTAGATAAGTCTCCTTGTTTTATCCCAGCATTTGCCAATGTAGACCTGTAACGCTTAGGAAGTATAAGTTGATGGACGGTGCTCCAGTCAGAGGTAAATCATTTTATTGTCTATATTGCATTAGAATATGATCATGTACCTAATTCTTTATGGATGGCGTTGCTGGTCCTCAGGGGACCTGCCTGCTTGAATGATGGGTTACTATTATTTATGTTTTCTAGTGATTTTGCTGTTCCTGCCTCTCAAGTTATTTTTGGTTTTTAAAGTTGAGATTGTAGTCTTTTTACCCTCCAACATCCGATGAAGCATGTAACTCTTGTGTGCAACATTCTTTTTTTCTGTCACAGGGAAGTTTATTCTTGTCAGACTATTCTTGAGCCCATTACGAGCTTACACCTACATACCGCAACATTAACAACAAAGTTCAGTGTGAAATACTACTTGAACCTCGTTCTGATATGCCCTGGTATCATTTGAAGGATGTAATTGTAGGCAAAATGTAGATGGGTCAGTTTCAATACAATTGTTGTCAATGGCAGGAGATAATTACAACAATTTGGAATTAAAATGAAAATGCTTGGTGTGGAAATGGTTTGCTTGTAACTTGACATCTGGAGGTGTTGCTGGTGCTTCTTCACTTCTTTATGTCCACAGTCCAGTGTTGCTAATGATGCCATTTGGTTTTGTAAGTGTGCTAAAACAGAAGCGAACATGAATGAGTCTGTTCCAGATGGATTAATCTCTGTTTGTGTGACTGAGACATGTTGTTGTGTGAGTCTGATCCAAACTTAATTTTTTGTTGCTTTGTCTCCTAAAGAGTTTAAATACAATGGAAAGGGCATTTTGGGATACTTCCAATGATTTGCCGACTGTGTATTAGGCCATTTGCCCAAAATGTCTTAATAAAAAGTATCTTTTTTACATACTGTCTTATATAACAAACTCGATTTTTTGCCGTCTTATAGATAAAGTAATAGACAAAATTGGTCCTTCGGACCAATTTTGTGAAAAACATATAGGGCGAATGACAGGACAGTGAGGAATGGCCTTTTTGATTTGGCATCTTCATTTTCTGAAAACCACGGATTGTTAAGACCAGGAAAAAGCTGCCCGGTGCGTAGCACGGGCCCAAGACTAGTCTAAAGAAATCCTCTACTTCAAGTCAAGGTACCACTTGATAGAAATTGGTTGGGCTTCTTCAAAAGCCTGTTTCAACAGAAAAAGAAAATACTACAAATGGGACGGCGGGAAAGGAATCTATTCATGACTTGATTCCTTAAACTTCTTCATTACCGCATCTTTGATTATCTCATCTATCTTCTTTCCTAATTACTCTTTGGATGTTTATAAATTGCTCAATCCAAAATCTTGTTCTAACAACGAACTTTTTCTCTCAAACACTTCTATAACTTAACAGTTTTCTTGTCTACTTAAGGAAAATATTTGAGTCAGAGATGGCGGATTGGGGACCGGTTTTCGTATCGTTTTTTCTGTTCATCTTGTTGTCTCCAGGGGTAATATTTCAGTTACCTGGCCGAGGCCGATTCATTGAGTTCGGGAGCTTCCATACAAGTGGTGCATCAGTTGTGATTCACTCCCTTATCTATTTTGCTCTTATTTGCATTTTCTTGTTAGCTGTTAAGGTTCACATGTACCTTGGTGCTTAACCCAATCAACGTTTATGAATATGCAACCACGCAACACCAAGGAATTGTAGTTCGCTTCTAGCTTTCGGGTTTATCTTTCAATTTTCGAAAATTTAAGGTCCTTGAATTTGTATCTTTTAGTTCAGTTGTCTGTTTTTTTTTTAGTCTTACCATCAAGTAATATAAAAGAATGTAGTTCATTTTCATGGAGTTTGGTTACTTAGAGATCATCGTACAATGGAAAACTTCATTGATACACTAAAAGTACCACTAGTGAATTCAGAATATGCCAACATTGCATGTGACCAGAACTAAACTTTTAACATGTAACGTTCACTCAAGCAGCTTTTTTGAACATTGCAGATAAGACTTCAGCTTTTTTTTCTGAAAGAATCAAAATGATACAATATGTAGAAATAATATAGAAGATGCCAATAAGATGATATAAGCCAGATAAGGCAGATTTATAGAACCACAAGGGTACCCGTACGGATTTAACCTCGCATCGATTTGGCCTTTCACATTCCAACTCGAGCTAGAGCCAGCAGGTCATGAGTCCAATCTCGAAGATAATGACACCAATCTCACAACAAGATAGAAATGGCCCTCATACTCGGCAATATTTAACGTCTTGATTTGTATCACTATTTGTTTGAGCAGAAGTTGGCAATGGCACCACCCCATCTGATTCTCGACCAATATCAAAGTAAGCCATGGAACCATTTCTGCTGCACCAGTACACTACAAGAAAAATGACCTTTGACAACGGATGTAACTTGTAAGACAACGTTTTTCAAGCCGTTGCAGAGAAGTGAGCCTTCGACAACATTTTCTCTCAGAAACCGTTGTAGAATGCTATGGCCTCCAACCAACGATAATCGAAGGTAATTACCAACAACGGTTTTCAGAAAACGTTGTCATCCCTATGTTCTCACAACGTTTAATGTGTATTGTCAAATTGAAATTAAGAATTTCTTACAAATCATAACAAAATGTTAGTATGATTCAAACATCAAAGCCTTGAATCTCAATGGTGTGATTGTTAAGACTAATTAGTGGTTATTAGAGATATCAATGGTGTGAATTTATCTTTAAGAAGTGTCCGTCCCTTTCGAGTCTCAACTTGTGAATAAATTCGATCGATTCACTTCAATCCCCTTTGGATTTCTCACTGGTGTGTGATTGTTCAGACTAATTCGTGTGTTACCCTCTATCGATTTTTCTTTTGGGTGGGAACAAGCTTCTTTAGAACTTTTTTTTGTTTTGATCAACCGACATCTTTCTCCCATCGATGGAAAAGAAAAAAACAATATCGTTCCAGGGCATTTTCAATTTTAATAATTAGAGTACTTTTGTACCGGGGGTATATTTAAGCGTGCCAATAGTCCCTAGATAAACGGCTAAGATTAGGGAAGACAAAGACCCCTTTTCATAATTTACACGTGTAACATATTTAACTGGTAAGACATCAAACACCCGATGAAATAGCACAACAAAATAATCGAAAGCCCTAGTCTTTATAAAGCTAACTCTCTCACTTGTGTTCTCAGATCTCAATCTCCCTCTGCCGCCTCTTCCTCTACTTCTCACTTTGTCTAAACCACCACCATCCCTCTCCGAAGAATAACCAAATTATGTACATGGGTTTTATGAATAAGTTAATTATCAAGTCCTTCAATCCAAATACCACCGCTATCTCATTTGTCGGAGGAGAAACCAATTATGTCAAGTTATTTGCTGTTTTGGTTATTGTAGATCTGAGGAAGGGAGGAAGGATTACCTTCGATCTTGACTGTTGTCAAGGTTTCTGATTTTCTGATCCATTTGGTTTCGGAAGTCGCTCAACATTTGATGATTTCGGTTAGAATATGGATTATGGTACTGATGGTAAGACTTCTTAATCTCGATCTGCTTTGCTCATCGGAATCGATTACGATTAGTATGCGATTTTTTATCAATGTTTTGATTCAAATACTAATTGATGTTTTTTGTCGTTGATTCTCTGATTTGAAAGATTAGATTTTTTTTTTAATTCAGGGCTAACCCATAGCCTTAAATAATTGGATGGATCTGACTGCGAAGAATTAGATTTTTTCATTCATTAAAGGTTTTGATTTTGAATATAATTCTTATTTTTGTTTTTTCATGTACATTTGATTTAGGTTGGAAATTGGGTGTGTTGAATCTGATTTTTTATTCGAGTTTTCTGTCTGCAGTTTTTGAGTCCTCATGACCCAAGAACAGGGAGGTGATATTTTTGACATTGGAAGAACACCAAGGATCCAACAACACAGCCACCAGGTCTAACACACAAAGTTTAATGGGAATTTGGAGAAGCATTGAATTGAATTTTATGATCTTTGTATTGGTGCTTAGGCAGTTAGGCTCACTAAGTGAATTGGAATCGAGTGTTATGATAAATGTATTTGGGATTTAACTGTAAAGAAGCTAATTCATTTTGAATCAATAAAAAGATTTCATATTTATTATGTGAATCATCATTGTTATAATTTCTTACAATTTTTTTTTTTTTTTGAAATCCATAAATATTTCGACAACGTTTGGTTACTGATGTAATTTAGTAACTCACGATGGAGAGTAACCGTTGTTGCTGGGCCATGTAGACAACGTTTCCTGCAATGGTCAGGAGCCGTTGTCGAAGTAGTGGGTCTTTAACATCACGCAGCTAGACAACGTACGGGAAACCGTTGTCGAACCATTTTGACAACGGTTTTTTAGTGTTGTCAATGTGTCTTTTTCTTGTAGTGGTAAATTGAACCAGAAGATACCATCACCCCCATAACATTCCGTTTACTGGCTGTTTTGGGGAGTACATGGATTCAAGACAATCTCCAAGAAGATGTTTCAGAATCGTATATTTTCAATTGCATACTTATAACAATTTGGATCAAGATCCTTCCACCAGAATGATACAACTTTGTAGTATGAAGACTTGAATGGATCAAATGCTAAACAAATTTTGGCAAGATCCTGGAAACCATGATTTCTTATTTGTGATCCGGGTAAGATTTTGTACTACTTTTTTTCTTTTTTTGCTCAGTTATTTGTACTGCTTCATGAAAGGATTCAAGATGTAGTAAGTACGATCAGTATTGCATTTGCGACTACTACAGAAGAGTAAGCCATTGCAAGATTGCACAATTCTTTATACCCACTAAGTGATCTCCCAACTTTAAAAGCTAAGTCTTAAAAGGGACATAACTGTTTGTATTTCCATCTATCAAGTACGTGGGGTTCCCCTTGGAGCGTAGGTCATAGCCCCAGAACAATCCTGGGATTGAAAAGCTAGGATTTCCAATGAAATGTTGCTGAACGAATTGGGGGTTAGAGAGATCAAAGATAACAAGGAGGGTCGGGCTTGCAGTGGGGGCTGGCCCGACTGGCTGGGTTGGGTTGGTGGCCCAGGATCGGATTTCGCATGTTCAAAAAATGAGAAAAAAAATATATCAACATTACCACCAACACAAATGATGCTGATGAATTACTGCTATCATTAAAGTCTTACCTTTTCTTCTTCCTCTTCTTTGCTTTGCTAAAGAAGACATCTTAAATGAAAATCAAGCCCAGTTTCAATGATTATCAAATTTATGCAAGCGAAACTAAGAAGTTGTACAACATAGAAATTCAATTCATAAATCTTGAAACCTCAACTGGAATCGCACCTTTCGGTTAAGACACATTTATTTGGTGATGCGCTAAAATTTGCCCTTGACACTCTTTAGACATGAGGTCGTGCCAGGGTCCGAATCTGCGCTTGTGAAGTCTCTAATAGCATGATTGGTTGTAGGAAATGAGGTGAAAACTCGAATTCAACACTAGTAATTTTCAAATTACGTTTCGATGTTGTCTGGCAGTGGATCACCGGACAAGAAAGAGCGAATTAGAGCAAGAGATTCACTGGGTTTATTGAGAGGAACCAAGTGACATGCTCCTTTCACTGTCACGAAACTGAATCCATCTTCGTATTCCACTATTCTTCCTCCAACCTGCCAATTTTCCCACCAACGAAACAATTAAACTAAGAATTTGAAGTGCATAATTAGAAGTTAACAGCCAAAAAACACGGTTCGCAATTGTACAAATTCGACACCTAACACCCACAGTGCATAACTTAAGTAGCCAGTAAAACATCAATACTAGGTCCGATTAAACAAGATCAAGCTCATTGCAACCATCATCGTTTACAGATGTACTGCACGGCCTCTTTAACGTCTGGCCAATATTAGCCCAAAACTTCTATCCCGACTGTCAGATGGCGGGACCCAAACCCCGTATCCAGGTAATACTATTGTGAATTAAAAATGTGGGAGCACAAGACAGAAGAAAGCAAGCAACTGACCTGATTCTCGTGGTACCAAGTACGCCATGGATTTTTTAGGGGCAGACCTAAAGCTTCAGTCCAATACCTTGATCCAATCACAGGAACCCTACCATCTGTGTCACCACTGTTCATTACCCAACAC
>JAJJMA010321664.1:0-12138 GCA_023529015.1 Papaver nudicaule
AGGGGCTTCGAAAAAAACTGAAGCCCTCGGATCACAGTTTCCCCGAAGTAATTTGGCTCTCTCCCTATGTATTTTTTTTAATACCAAAACTATCCTTTTATGTTTTGATAATCAGTGATTAACCAAATTGATAATCAATGATTAACCAAAAGTATGATTAACAAACTTAAAAAAAAAACTTAATCAAAAACTGAAAATCAGTGAAATCAAGTGAAGAAGAAGAAGAGAGAAAAAAAAAACTAACTTTTTTTCTAAAAAACCCAAACTTGATTCACTCAACCAAAATGAGTGAATCAAGCGTCGAAATGGAGCTAGAAGTATCTCCTTCCATTGAGGCTAACTTCATTGAAAAACTAGGTCACATTCACTCCATGAAAATCAAAATTCGTGAACCAGAAGTACTTACGGCTGCAATCTGAAGAACAGCTAGCCGTAAGTTAAGCTGCCATTAAAGCTTCAGATGCAAGACGTAAGTCCATATTAGTGGCCGTAACTTACTTACGGCTAATACCGATACTATACTTGGTAGCCGTAAGTTCCTTTTTATCAAAATTTTTGTGTCGCAAGGTTACAGGCCGTAAGTACAACTTAGAAGCCGTAAGTTTAGTTACGGCTGAATTTGTATTTGGCTTAGTAGCCGTAACTTGACTTACGTCTGGGAAGGTGTAGTCGTAACTTGTTTTACGGCTGGTACCAGGGTATTTTCAGTAGCCGTAACTACTCCTGTAACTATAAAACAATGCTAATTTTTAACATACATAGATGCCTTACACCTATCAAACCCAAGTCATAACATAAGTAAACACCCAAGTTTCCCAATATAACAAAACCACACATTCATCCATAAACAAAAGCATACCTAATATCCAAACAAGCTAAAATTAATTCCAGATTCATAACATAAGTTTTTCACTCATAATGGGCATAAGTTTTTCACTTATGAGCATGTTTTTTGCCTTTTCCAGCAACACCTTTTGCTCCAGCTCTACCCCCACGAGTGCGAGGACCATCACCACGACTACCTCTTGGTTCACCAATGTAAGGACCACCACCTCGAGTTCGACGTTCTTCAATAACCTCCTCTTCATCAATATATTCTTCTTCATTCGATACTGGAGGAGGCTGCCGAGAAGATGAGGATTCACGCGGCCTCTTGGTACCTCTCTCGAAGCATTCAAAAAGCGCATCTCCTTGGGGTCCAAGGTCATGAATACCTTGGATTTGGTTCTTGAGAACTTCCTGTTTACTTACACTCAAAGATTTGCCACTGGAGATGTGGGCGCACATGCTCGTTACCAACATTTGCACTCGTTTTTGCTGCAAATAACATAAGTAGGATTAGTTTAAAACCAATGAATCATAACTATGATGAATTTATAGTGTGCTTACCCCAATTTTGGCCATTTTACCCAACAACTCCAACGATTTCTTCCCCTTCCCTTCAACGGCCTTCTTGAGTTTGGCTTTATCTTGTTCGATGATGCGGATTGCTTCCGGATCGCGGTTGATCACATAAGGATGACCCCACTTGTAGAACCATGGCAAATAATCTGTGGTGGCCTCTTTTGTGCCCAATGCAGGAATCAGCTCGCCCATTGGGATGTGGTATTGTGGTTGGTGACGATTGTTCCATACGTCCGTTGATGGAGTTGGAGAATAGACCGTCTTGATGTAGCTGTTATCAATTTTAGTACCATCCTCTATTGGTTGCAATTTGAAGTTCTCATGACGAACAACAGTCTGAACAAAACCAATTTGACGGAGACATCGCCTAGGATTAGTCATGACAAACCCATGAGGATGATAGATAGGCCCATTATAGCCAGCAAGTGGTGAAAGCTCACGTTTTTCTTCCCCCGTCTCCGGGTCTATACGCATGTATGGATCAAACACCACTTGGGATGCATCTAAGTCGTCTAATTGTTCCCTCAACCACTCTATCTTATGATGCTTCTTTCTTAGTTGGTTTTGTTCGAAAGGATAGTTCATACCTGTTGGGCGATCGTCATTAGGATCCTCATCATCCTCATCATCCTCATCGTCCTCATCATCCCCATCAACCTCAGGAACCTTGTCCTGCTTCCAGTGTCGGTTCAATCTTGGGCGTATCTTAAGTGTTGGAAAATGGTCATAAAACCATGACTGAAATTGAAAACATAACGTTGGGTTACAAATCAAATGAAGATGAACATAACATATTACGATAAAATGAAGATGGAAAATCAAAAATTACCTGTAAAATACCAATATTTCCAGCAATGTTGCTAGCACCCGCCCTCGAGGCCTTTCTAAGACCGTCTAAAAGGAAGGCAAGGGTTGCCGAACCCCACGAATAGTCGTGGGTGCCCTCAATGGTCCTCAAAAACTGAAGGTAGCCAATATTCACCCGGTTTCCACTCTGGTCGGGGAAGAAAATGGTACCAAGTTGGTGCAACAAGAAAGCTCTGGCCACCTGCTTAGGCCTCTCATCAGAAAGGTCCATCTTGAGTGTACCCCCAAACTCAGGCCTCAACCTATCAAGCTTTACCTTTCGAACCGTCTTTTTGCATGCGGTTTTTCTTAGGTCTTCCTCACTCTGTCCTGAAGCAATCCAGAATTCCTCCTCACATTTGTCTTTGTTCTACCCAAGAGTGTCGAAACATAGTTCATGCAGTTTTGGCCAAGCCATCCTTTCAGTGTACCCTTCGCGAACCGCTTTGCCTTCACTTTGGAGGCCGGCAATGGACCACATATCGTCCAAGATGACAGTCATCTCGCCGAATCCAAAATGAAAGGTGTCGGTTTCAGGACAGTATCTCTCTCTCAAAGCGGCACTGATAATACTGTCATGGACAACTTGAGAATTCTGAATGCCAGGCCACAATGCTGAAGCCTGAACCAGAGCCTTAACCTTTGGTGATTCTTCATTAATGGACCAAATCCCGGCCTTTTGGTGCTTCAAAAGCTGAACTGCATCTTTATGATCCTAAATACAAAACGTTTAAATTTTAGATTTTGAAAGTAAGATTATAGTAAAGTGGGAAAAGTATTGATTCATACCACTTGCTTACAAACTTGTGCGGCCCACGAATGCTCGTAACCAATTAACACACTTGGATCATCCGCCTCACCCCAACGTCTGCCGTCTTCCTTTGGTCGTAAAAACCCATCCTTTGGAATGTTTTGGTGTCTAGGTCCAGCTTTCTTTCTCTCCTTCCTTTCGTTTGGTGGCTGTTGAGACGAGCTAGCTTGTGCTACATGTTGAGACGAGCTTGCCTGTTCTTGATGTTGAGACGAGCTAGCTTGTGCTACATGTTGAGACGAGCTTTCCTGTTCTTGATGTTGAGACGAGCTACCTTGTGCTGGATGTTCAGGCGAGCTTGCTTGTGTCAATAACAGATTTGGTGGTGGTTCCTCAGAAACTACAGCATCATCAAGTGGTGGTTCACCGTTCCCACTTCCTCCCTCACCTACCTGGCCTACCCTTGCACCTCTGTTGCCAGCGTGCAAATTAACACCCCCACGAGCTGGGGGGGAAGCAACAGGGGTCAGGTCATTAGCTCCCTTTTTCTTCCGCCTGAAGTAAACATTTGGTGAACAACGACTGTTTGAAACAACGGAACCAAGGAAATAAATTACTACTTACGGCTACATAGGGGTTGAAGAAGCAAAACGTAACTAACGTACGGCTACAAATGCCCATATCGAAAGTCGACGTAAGTAACTTACGGCTGAAAGTTATAAGCAATTAGTAGCCGTAACTAGTTGACATTTGGTACCCAAAAGTTACAGGAGTACTTACGGCTGCTAAGGTAAAAACTTTTGCCGCCGTAACTATACTTACGGCTGATAATTACCACTTACGGCTACTAACTCTGCGATACAACTTTGGTTTCACTAAAGGAACTTACGGCTACAAACGTGAAAACCTAAGTAGCCGTAACTAGTTCTGTAACCGCAAATTTGCCCTAGTTTCAGTTTTAAAAATTAATCTAAGTAAAAAAAATTGAAATTGGAGAGATGGGTTTTCAATTCTTACCTCTGGGAAACCATTTCTGGGTTGGATTGAAATTGTGGAGGCGGTTGAGTGGATTTGGTAATAGTTCCGGTGGGTTTTCGGAGAAAACCGCTCTCGGACGAGTGGGTTGTTCTTCCCCCTCCTTTGATTTTGATTTCTTCGTCATGTTTTTATAGAATTTAATCGCCGATGAAAGTATTCGTAATCGCCAATTAAGCGAGACGAGGAAATAGAAGAGAAGAAGAGAAAGAGAGAAAGGAGGCGTAAAAGAAGAAGAAAAAGAAGAAGAGAAGAAGAAGAGAGGGAGAAGCCCCTTTGGCTTTTTATTAAAGATTTTATTGCACACGTGTGTTCCGCACATGTGGCCAATTGGGGTGCAAAAAGAGAGCATGGGTTGTTTCTGCGGGTGTAAATAGTAAATACAACATAACTACTAATTTCAAAATATAGATGATACAACTACTAATATTCAACCATTAAAACACATAATTGGTTCACCCATAGATGTTTAGGTTTACACATAACATAAAAGAAGAACCGTACTCAACACATAATGAAAATCAACTAACATTTCCAGTTCCAAACCATGTTCGGCTGCGGATTAGTTCAAAGCTCGGTCCGCCATTCGCCTCGACAAGTGGACGAAGACGTTCTACAGCAACACAAATTCTATTGCGACAAGGAACGTCGTCCACCTCACCAACTCTCTTGCGTCGAAGATTACGGATTGGTCGCTCATTAAGGTCACAAGTGCAAGGGATATAGCTGGGGCCAGGATCAGGGTCATCACCAAATAGTGGTAGAATATTACGAATTGGTGATCTTATGGCAGGAAGATACTCCCTTTCTGCACCTTCTTGTGGAAGTTCCTCAATAACTTGGCTAGTTTCATTTGGTTCAATCACAACACTGGATTCAGGAATCTGTACTTGCATTATTTCAGTTGGTGCAGCCACGGCACTTGAGTCTGGTACTCTGAAGCTAAGAAAAATGGCAGACAAATGTGAGAAAATTGGTTGTCAGTGTCACTTACGGCTACTAAGCCAAATAGATATTCAGCCGTAACTACACTTACGGCTGGTAAGTTTGTACTTACGGCATGTAACCTTGCGACCAAAAAATTTTGATTTACAGAAACCTACGGCTAGTAAACTGAAGTATCGGTATTAGCCGTAACTAACTTACGGCTAGTAAACTGAACTTACGGCTTGGATCTGGAGCTTTAATGGCTTACCTAACAAACTACTTACGGCTAGCTGTTCTTCAGATGCGAGACGTAAGTAGGACTTACGGCTCTAATAGCCAGCCGTAAGTAGTTCTGGAACTCGAGTTTCGATTTTCATGGAGTGAATCTTACCTAGTTTTAGCACCAAAATCAATAACAAAAGAGTGGGTTTGGATGCTTACCTTTGCTGCTCCATTGTTGCATCAGTTTTGGTTCCATCCATGATCAAAAACTCGAAAATGAGAAAATGTGGAGAGGAAATGGGGAAGAAAAGAGAGGTAAGAGAGGAGAAATTTTGATGTTTTGATTGTTAGGTTTTGATTTTTTTTGTGTGGGATATAAGTATTTATGTTTGTAATTGGGTGGGGTAAATTTGGGTAAAAATTAGTATAAATTAGTATAAGGTTAACTTAGTCATTTCACGTTTTTTTTACACCCCCTTATAATTCGTGGGGACATTTGAAGTAAATAGTGCAGGGGCTTCAAAAAATTTCAAAAAACTGAAGCCCCTGAATCACTTTTCTAATTTAGTTGTACATGTAGGATGGCAGGCTCAGATGGATGGCTTAAAATAGTCTGCCAATATCATACCTGGACAACTAATACTAACTTAACTACTAATAGATTAAACAAGCCAGGGATTACAGGTCGGCAGTTCTATTTCTAGGCAATTCATCATCAGCTGCATTGGTTTCTGAGGTTAATCAAATTCATAAGCTCTGATTCCAGCAAGTGAGATTATGATTTGGAGCTAGAGAATTATACTAATCTACCATGGCAGTGGAGGATCTGAAATGGCTTGGTTTGGCTGGCATTTGTATAGAAGCTTGCAGGATTATACTTCTAGGGAAGAGACTTTTCATGAAGATCACATTTGCTCTCATCCTGCCTCTATGTTTGATCTTCATGATTAGCATGGAGGTCTCTCAACTCGTAGCGGAGAACATTCACCTTAACCAGGTTTTGTTGCAGAAGATCGAAGGGAATAATCCAATGCATAACAAGCTTGCAGAGTTTATCTTGTCCAAAGAGGCGGTAGCCTGGGTATTCGGCGTCCTGTACAGTCTCTTTGTATTAATGATGTCCCTCCTAGCTAGCTCCGCAGTTGTTTACACAACTGCCTACATTTATATCACCAAAGGACACATTGATGACGAGATATCGTTTAGCAATGTCATGTACATCGTACCGAAGGTCTGTAGTCGACTTGTAATCACATTCTTATGGTATCTCTTGTCTGTGATGTGTTATGCTACCTGCACGTTGCTCATCACAGTCATGGGTGAGGCCTTACTTTTCTACATCGAGGATCACATGACACCATCAACAGCTGCATCCAGAGATGAGTACCCGCTTACCTTATTAGATGTATTGTTTTTGGTTGCTATGCACGCGGTGTTTTGGATTGGTTTCATGTATATAAGCGCCATTTGGCATTTAGCTACTGTGGTATCCATACTTGAAGATGTATATGGTTACAAAGCCATGAAAAAAAGCTGCCAGTTGATCAAGGGTAAGAAATGGATTTCATATGTTATCGTCTTTGTCGTTTACTGGTTCTTACATACCGTCAACGAATTGGCGTGGGAATGTGTTCAAAGCAAATATGATCCTGCATCAATGGCGACTGGAATAATCGGTAAGATGATAATTGGAACGGTGTGCCTCTTGTTTCTACTGATTGCGGTTCTGCTAGGACTCGTTATCATTGCTGTGCACTACTTCGTTTGCAAGTCTTATCACAATGAGATCGACAGAACCAGTCTTGAATGTCGCTTGAAAGCTTACCTTGGTGAATACGCCCGTCAGGAAATGAACACAAAACCATTGCAATACCATAAAGTGGAAATTGCTTGATAGTTTTTGTTAGTCAGTTCCATCTTCTCAATTTTCTTCGTTTTAGCTTTTTTAGATTCTGAAAATCATGAAAGTATACCATGTATATTGTACATCATTACTTTTTAGAATGGATTTAGCAGGAAAAATTAAGAATGCACACTGTTAAGAAATCTGGATTTTATTGACAATCTGGTTGGTTCTTTGCACCTAGTTTTGGCTTAGCATCAAGCGCTTTTCTCATGCAACCATCAAATAAACATGAAAATAAAAGAGAAGGAAAAACTCACCAACTGAATGCAGAGGCCAAACCAGAGTTCCATTAAAATGAGCTAAAGGAAAGAGAGTTAAGCATTCTTACTATACACGCACGCATATCTGTAATGTTTAACAAAGCCTTAGCATTCTTACATCCCCAATAAAGGATACCACTACAAACGATAACTCGATGCTTATCAAAGTAACACACTGGAAAAATCAGTCAGTCCTCTTCTTACTACTCTCTGCAGCTCTCTCTGCAGCTCTCACTTGAAAGAAATATGGATGTGCCTGAATACATCAAAAATGAAAAAGAGAGCACACAAAATCTCAGCATTAGATTGAAGCGATTTTGAGATTGTTTTTTCAGTTTGAATGCTACCTAAATGCATAAAACTTAGAAAAACATCAACTTCGCAAACTGAACAAAAGATAAATGAGCAAATAGAGACACTACTGCATTAGAGGATTACCATCGCTTCTTTTGCCGTAAGTCTATCCTGGTGATCATAGCGTAGTAGTTTATCAAGAAAATCAACGGCCTGCACATTGAATAAAACACTTTAGAACTATTATAAATAAGGGTTTGAAAGCAGGAAAAAATATCAAATCATGAGGCTGTTTCAAACGAATGACCTCTGGAGAAACTAGATGCTGATTATCCGCATTAAAGAATTTGGTCCATGGTTTCCTGCTGTGCCTGCATACATTTTTTGGTTCAGTACGGAGTAAATCAATATGCCAATTTCTATCAAAAACAAGAAACAATACTTGGTTCCTTCCACCAACTTGCATAAGAAAAACATATTGGGAAACTGTTTGAGGTACAGTTTCTGGATGGACAATGAATTATATGTTCTGACACATGATCCATCTAAATGATACACAACTTCAGTTGACTGGCGGGATACTTAATGGATATTAAAGATAAATATCAGAGCTCATATTAAGAATACCTCCCGACTAGAGCATCAAGTTGAGGATCAAGCTCCAAGCTGTATTTGTCCAGATAAGCACTTAATTCATCTGTTCCAAGTACCTGAATAAATTGAGCATGTACATAAATTTGTTATTTGTGTAAGCTGCACACTGCACTAAGGACAATTTTAATGAAGACAGTGTCTACCGATGAGATCTATAATCGACATTACCTTGGCAATTTTGACAAGCTGATCATAGTTGTCTCGGCCATAAAAGAATGGCTCCTTGCGAAATATCTGTCAGGGAATAAATAAATTAACATTCTGAATATGCTACTTCAACATATTTACTACGAGAAAGCTACACTAGCTCTTTACACAAAAGTGATTCTCACCATTCCAGCAAACATACAGCCCAAGCTCCACATGTCCAATGAGTAGTCATAGTCTTGCAAATCAACAAGGAGTTCGGGCCCCTTGAAATATCTGGGAGAGAGTGCAAAATCTTAAAAGTGTGCAAAATTTTGAAATGTCAAAAATCTTAGTTCAGTCTAAACAACCGGTAAATGTCTTCTGGTACATATATATGGTACGACTATATAAAAGGTAAATGACCTCATGAGTTACTTTAACAATTTGATATCCCTGAAATACCCTACCTTGAAGCTACACGAACATTATATTCCTTGCCTGGATGATAGAACTCAGCAAGCCCCCAGTCTATCAAGCGAAGTTTACGTTGTTCATGGTCTATCATAACATTGTGAGGCTTGACATCTCTGTGCATAATTCCTTGGGAATGGCAATAATCTAATGCCTGAAATTAACATAAGGAGTATGTTACAATGAATGCAGCATTCTACGTTACTGTTCTATACTTTCACCCCACACATGCCTCGTTGGTGTACTGAAGATGAAAGTAAAGGAGGTTTTACTTCTTACTTCTTAGTTCTTATTAATATATAGCTAATAGAATATTAATAAACAATATAAAGTGTTAGTTGTGATGATTTAGATTGAGATGGAACCTTGAGAAGCTCGTAGATGTAGTATCTGATGTCATTATCTGTGAGAGTCGGATATAATACTTTGAAATCTGTGCTGTTCACATATTCAAATACCAAGCTAGGAGTTTTAGAGTGCTTATCTCTAACTATATCGAGCAGCTTAATAATGTTCGGGCCACCACAAAGGTTTTGAAGAATTTTGATCTCCCTCTTTATCTGCACAACAAGATCAAAACTATTGTCACTTTTCAGCAACACATAAATATTCATCATGGCAAGAAGAAACACAGTAGTATGACACGTTACAGATACCCATAATACAGTAGCTGCCAACAAAAAGTGGAAAAATTATTTATTTTATTTGAAACTTATTGAAAGAATCCGCTTGTAAACCAAGGTCATATTAAAAGCAGCATAATGCAATGTGAGTCATGCTACTACAGTTTGCACCAGACTGATCAAATGCTAATCACAACTCTTCCTAGGTATAATAGCTCCCTTGATCCAATACAAGAAACAAAGAGAAGCACTCAGATCAAGCTCATTCTGGCTCAGTTATCGCAGCATGGGTACACTTCACAAAGTTCTTTGAAGAATTCAAGGGAAGCCTCAAGCGTTATCACTTGAAGCCAACCATGCTTTCTTCTGCATATGGCAGTAGTCAACTGGAGCAGTGAGCAAATAATTTGATAGGAATAAAAATGAGATACAGTAACGTAAAATAGATTGTACTCGATAAGATCATCCAGAAAAACAAAAGAACCTTAATTTTCATGGAAGTTAAAAGACTTATAACACACAAGCTAAGAACATTAAATTTCAGGTGTTCAAAAGATGAAGCTAATCCAACCAATGCCCAGACATTTCAAATGTTTCTGCTAGTCAAGCAAGCATAAAATCCTACCAAACGAGAAAGGATTATCACCAGGAAAGCATACAAGACTTCAATTATTCACAAGTAAGATTTACCTTCTTTTTCTTGACAGGCTTGAGTATCTTAATTACGCAGCGCTCATTGTTATCAGTATTTATACCTTCAAAAACTTCACTATATTTTCCCCTTCCAACTTTCCTAATAACTTCATAGTTTTCCTGATCTCTGGATAGATACAAAGGGAGAAAAGATTCAAATAAGAAAACTAACCAATTATTACTCCTACAGTCCTACTCTAGGTATCTAGCATTCCTCAATTGTGAAAACACAAACAAAGTTTATGTCTTTGGGATTTGGTCTCTATGTTTATATGCAAGTATAAGTGTTGACAATTAGCTAAAAACACAATCTTTTGCTACCATTCCTCGATTGCGAAAACACAATGATTGGGTCTCTATGTTCTTCTACGCAAGTAAGTGTTGACAGTTAGCCAACAAATCAGTCTTTAAAAAAAAAAAGAATTATAACTTGAAAAGTCTAATTTGTATTGCAAATCTATAAGGATTAATTGATACATCAGGGATTGTGTGTATTTAACTTACCCCCATTGAACAGTGAGAGATTCATAATCCCAATACTCCTTAGGGCGGATGACATTAACATCTGCATAAACTCGAGCTTTAGACATATTCAAATCAACTTTGATCTCAATAAGATTTCTATTATTGATTAAGGGGGAGCTTTTGTTGTTAGGGCAAGATGAAGAAGGGTGTAGGATAGGAGAATGCGCTACCGGCGCGTAACAAAACGCCAACAGCGTCCCTGCTGAGACTAGGAAGTAACGAAGAAGATGGTAGAGATGTATTGGAGAGATTTGACGATGACGACCAGGTCTTTTGTTGTGCATGTACCGCTGCTACAACCACAGCCACTCCAGAGAGAGAGGAATCAGAATACCTACTATAGGAAACTGCTGCCTTTTTCAGGGTCCAATTTACCCTTCAAATATTTTAGGAACACAAATAAGATTCTTCTCATAGGCCCGGTTGACATAACCGGTCGTTGCACTGCCACTAGCAAGGAAGTGATGTGTTTAGCGTATTGAACTGTCAGTTTTACCAAGTGATGCCTTTCCTATTGTTGATGGAGCATTTCTGGCTTTAATCAGTTCTAAGTTTAACAAGTGATATGTTTTATATCATTAATGGAGTAATTTCTGGCTTTAATGTCGACTGTCAGTTCTAACAAGTGATCTGTTTTCTATCATTAATGGAGTATTTTTGGATTTAGTCTCGCCTGCCAGTTCTAACAAGGGATATGTTTTCTACCATTAATGGAGCAATTTCTGGCTTTAATGTCGACAGCAGTTCCACTACTCAGAGGCACGTAATTTGCACTTCTTACATGTAGTCGCATAAGTTTAAACAATCTGGAATTGATATTTTCTCATGGATTTGATCCGTACAATCAATTACGTGACCTTTTTTAAATTACTTTTATTATTGTTAGTGAAGTCTACAAGTACAGTTTACATGGCAGAAAAGATACTAATAGGAAGAAACCTGTTATTATCTCGATTAAATTATTGACGTTTTTTACACAAATTTTCTATTTTTTCATTCTGCTGCTGTTGTATCACTGCACATCTTGTCATACAGACGATAAATTAATGTAGATTTTGACATTTGAGGCTCTCGTTCAAGGACTGCAATTACATCCTTAACTGTAATACTTCGAGCAATCTTTGTATGAACTGGATCCCTCCCAAATTTCCTCATAGACCCTAGCAAAAGAGAGAGAAAGAGATGTTAGTTTTAGTAGCCAATGCAGACCAAAGGATCTATCGATGAAGTTACCTTGCTTAATAAAGAACAAAAATGACAAAAACCACATCGGTTAGATGACAGTTTGTAAAGTCATTGGGCACAGAATATTAGTTAGTCTGGTTTTCAGATAATTAGAAATTATCAAATTGCAGATCAGTAACAGTTTAAGTATGGATACCCAATGCTGAAGAAGAG
>JAJJMA010321667.1:0-26762 GCA_023529015.1 Papaver nudicaule
GGGATACAAGAAATAAGAGTGATTTAGTCATATTTATCACTAAAGGATTCGATTCCTCACATTGCGTAGAATATACGTACTCCATATAGATCAATTGGTATTGAAAAACCAGAAATTCTGACATACGAAAATGCGGAAACAACAAAATGATTCCTAATGAATAAACTCTGTGAGAGCATATAAAGGTCCAAAGTCATTATGATTTGATATCATGACTATATCTGACCAAACATCTTTATCTCAAAAATAAAAGCTCATAATAAGAGCAAGATTAATACTAATTTCTACGAGAAATGTGAAAGAAGGAGTTGAAATTCTGCATTTGCTGCAAACAGATCCTTTTCAAGATTAGATTTATATTCCCTAAGCACTTTGCATTCAGCTTTCAAAAGAGATATCTGTTAATCTTTTCTTGCCAATAACTCAGAATTTGTGTCACCATTGGAAATACTCTTCAATAACATAGGCAATAAAGTGATAAGCTACAAAAACTAAAGATTAAGACAAGTAAGACGACAATAAAATTTTGCTAAACCACAAGAATAAAATAAAAGGATAATAATAATAATAATAATCAGACCTCAGAAAATTTAATTGAAGCATTCAATGCCAACTCTTCAGTAGACATCCTCTGTAAAGATTCGTCAATCTTCTAATCAAAAAGGGCAGAAACTGGTTTTTGAGAAAAGAGAGAATCCCAATAATGTGTATGACGCAGCAAAGCGTCTTCAGCCACGGATTTTCTTTTCCTCAAAACAGGTCCTGCGGCTGAACCTTGCTCAAAACTATAATCACAGACCTTGAGATTAGTACCAGGTTCTGAAAAATTATAATTAGAAGGCAAATCAGAAAAATAGGGGGGATAATCACATCTAATAGAAACAGTCTCCACCATCCTCTTCTGATTTTCAGGATATTTATCGACCTCCAGAGATCTAAAAAATTCTTTTAATCGTAACTCAACATCTCTATCGAATCTGTAGGAAGCTAAACAAGAGAAGAAAAGTGGCTGTAATTAATTAAATTTGATAAATAAACTATTTCAGCAATTTAAACTATAATAAATCAGTTAACTTACATGAATACGGATCTACATTAAAAACAGTATTAAGGCGATCGTCATCGTTGGTTACAGGCCTACCGAATTGCCATAAACCAGAGATAATAATTGGAGAATCAATCTGATCTTATGATAAATCTTCATCATAAAACTCGAAACCCAAACTACACCAAGGAAATCTAGCTTCAATATAATAAAAACCGGAATCTTCATCGAATTTTATAATATATCTCTTACAAAGATAAGGAGCACTAATTTGAAGGTTAGATGAAGATGAAGAATTATGATTGATATTCCTTGCCATAATTTTATATAATTGAGACTTCATCTGGCCAGGAGCAAAACTTTTCAGATCTAAAAATTCATGAGTTATAGATGGAATTGGAATTGAGAAACCATTAACAAGATGGGATTCGGAAAGTAAAAGTTCACCGGATTGAATCTGACTAAGATTAACTTCTGATAATTTCAGATTATGAGGAGTAGGACAACGGATAGACAATCGAAGGCCAGAAGGAAGATATTTCTCGAAGGATGACAAATCTTCAGCCAGGTATTCTTTTGTATCCATCGAAAGATAATTTTTTCCTCTTTTCCTCTGTCAGGAAGAATATGCAAGGATGATTATCAGGAAGACATATTTAAACAATTCAAGAGGAAATTAATACAGAAATCCAATTATAGAAATAATAAAAAATTTGCAGAACCTGATAAAAAAAAAAGTAAAATATATATAAAAACAATAATAAATAAATAAAAACAAATATGTCAAAGTGGTAATAAAAAAGTTCCAAAATTAAAGTATTTCAGATCGCAGGCGTTAAGGGAAACAATAAACCCTATTATGGTCTACTCAGGTTCAAATGTTATATGGAAGAACCTGATATTATATAACATAGACTTTCGTTATCATTAAATAGCTAAGACTGATCCTGGTAAAGAGCTACCCTGATCCAAATAAAATAGAAGCTCAAACCTGAAGTTCAAATGACAGCACAGAAAGAGACCCTGGCCAGATATCTCGAAATAAGACTGTCCGCACCAATTGAGATAAACTGTATTCTCAAATGGGAAAAGGTAAAGAACCATAAAAACAAAACAGTGGAAGAAAGACAGGAACTGACTACCGAAGACAAAGAATAATGTAATTTCTATAAAAAAAAAAAATTTAACCTATAAATGAAAGGTGCAAATAATGACAAAATAATCAATAAAAGTATTCAAGACTAGCTGCATATTCTACACAATCTACATCGTCTAAAACAATACGATTAGCAGACTCTGTTACATTGGATTCAAGACTAGCTGCATATTCTACACAATAAAAGTATTCAAGACTAGCTGCATATTCTACACAATCTACATCGTCTAAAACAGTACGATTAGCAGACTCCGTTACATTGGACAAACAGACAGAAATAACATTGTTTGCAGAAGAGGAAGAATTATCGCAAATCTCATCATTCACCCCAGTGCTCAATGATTCATTTGTTGTCCTTTTCAATAGTTGAAGCTTTAACGCAGTTATTTCAGCCTTCAATCGATCTTCATTACCTTCTAATACATACTTTTCATCAGTTAACATTGAGAGCTGTGATTTTCTATGATTCAATGCATCCTTCAGTTGTGTGTTACGATTGGTAACATCGAGAAGCAAAGTATCTAAACGTTTCGATTGATCAAGCAAACTGCTCTTCTCAATTTCAGCTGACACAATAGACACCTTGAGAGATGCGAGTTCATCACATTTATGCTTGCAACAACTTTCTAATTCAGTTAGATAGCACCTAAAACTGTAAACTTTTGATTGCAGAGCAACATTAGCTGAGGGTACACCAGGAGATTGTCATGTAAGCGGGGTGGCCCTTATCCAAGTTGTTGGCGTCGTCGAAGTAGTAGGCTAAATATGTTAATTAGAGTTGTTCTAATTCAGGATTATCTAATCATTAGGCAGTTAATCTTTTATTTACTGGTTGTTAGATTCTCGCCACGTGTATGGTTGAGATTTTCCTTGTTGTTGTTAGGGCTTGAACACTATTTATTGTACTGGTTGTACTCTTTGGAGTATCATTAATGAAAATAGTGAGTTTTTAGGCTTTATCTTTGGATAAAGAGAGGTTGTGCTTTGCACAGAGGCTACTTCCATATATCCTTGTGTGAAGATTATCCATCTTCATGACAGAGATTTAGTAAAAAGCTCTTTCCAATAAGAAATTTTATCTTTAGCAGTCAATAAGTTACCTTCAGAGCACTCAATTCTCTGGTAACAATTGACGAGATCAGTTAACACCTGAAATTCAACACATATAAAGATATATTAAAGACGCGCAAAACGCTAGGATGGATCATTGGAGAATTTTGATAAGATAAAAAAAAAATATATATATCAAAACAAACTAATAATCTATGACAAATTAGGAAATGAAGAAAATGTACCCTCAGAAAATCTTCATACGCACAATTGTGATATTCATAAAAAATCATTTGATTCAGCGTAGCAATATCATCAACGCGAGGTATTGAATTTAATACTAATAATGGAGTGTAATCACCCTCATGAATGGAAACCTTCCTCTGGAGCATATTAAAAACTTCTGAATTGGTCTTCTGAATGCGTGGAAGATCTATTTCATCAGGATGACAAGAGAAATTAACAAACCCTTAGAAGGATTCATCGATTGAGAAATTTCTGAAATTAGATCAAACCCTTAAGGGCGGGAAAAATTAAGGTTAGGATACATACAGCTAAACATACCTAAATCAGGAAGAATAGGAGAGTCAGACATCGTAATTGTCTAAGAAAAGAAAGTTAGATTTTAAAGCAGTCAAGGATTTCTTTGTAGAACAGAAGAAGATGAAAGAATAAAAATGAAAATGAAATAAAATTTTGATTTAAAATGTTTTAACAATTATATAACAGAACCCACAAAAGCTAAGACACAATGATGTCCAAATACGGCAGAAACTACAAAGTTTAATTCAAAACCAGTCCTCAGACTAGTTTTCAATAAAACTGGGGGCAAATATGTAGATGACAAAATATAGCATCCACCACAGAAGGCAACAGAAACCGAACAAGAGGTACTGCATGTCCTGCATAACGGCTCGAAGGAGGATCAGAATGAGGTACCAGAGTCCGGATAGGCGCTAATGGCTGCGAATAGAGAACCTGACACGACATGAGGCGGTTAAGCGACAACAGAGACTGCCGAAGAAACTACGAGGTTCTGTCATCCAGGAGGCGGGAATTCGGCTAAACAATCGGATCTTAGATATTTGTCTGATGTATTTACTAATTTACCCTTAAACTTGTATTCCCGCCGTCTATAAAAGGCCAGCCACGCCTTATCGTAAACCAAGTAATTCATGAATGAGAAAACATACTAGACTCTTTCTCTCTAAACAATCTCTCTCTTTACTTTTCTGTTAGCATGGTTAGTTGAAGCAAAATATTGGTACCACATTATCGAGCAAGTTGATTCAAACACTAGGAGAAGATTAGTAGATCAAAGTAAAGTCTAATTATCTTTTAGATCACCGGATTGACACCGGATAATTGGTGAAGGTATGATCTAAACCTAATTTCGTATCTTCAGCAAGGCAAGAGAATCCTTAGTGGTGTAGTAATACCTTCGGGATTCCGAGAGACATTATCTGTTATAGATCTGAGGGACAAAGTAGATTGTAACTCAGAGAAAACTTTACTTACTTTTCTACAGCATGATAACAACAGTTTCATTACCTGAGGACGTAGAGCATTCCGATGCTGAACCTCGTTATCTCGTCGTGTTGATTAGTAACTTAGTTGTCCTCGATTCTTCTAAGCATTATCATGATCATCACGATCTAATTAACTTTCACAAGTAATTCTGAGTAACCCACGATAATCACGTTCAACCTATTGAACATATCTAAGGTTCTACCAGGACAAAGGCCAACAATGCCCTGAGTATCCATTCGTGTTGCTCTCATTTTTATTGTAGTATGATATGGGATAAATTAGTATCAACAAACTGCGTGTACTTCTATAGCATGTATCTCGTCGGGTACATCATTTGACAAGATTGCCTCTGCCTCTTTGCGAAATCTCTGCACTTTCCCCAGGTTCCTGCTTCAGGATAGACAATTTAATGAATTCCTCGAAGTGTGGGAAGTCTCTCAATAATTCAGGTGGTATAACGTATGGTACTGAATCACCTCCACATGCTGGAGTAGTGCTGCATATCTTGCCACGAAGAATCTCAGCACCCTTATGGGCTTCGATGAAAATATTGATGGCGGTACCCATATCGATCGGAGCCTTCTCAGCCTTCTCTTCCCTCGAGGGTTTCTCGGCAGCAAGTCCCCAACGACTTGGGGAATATGGATTATCATACAAAGGGGAGGTAGGTAAAATACTTTTTCATGACTGAGAGAGTCTTCATTCACCTTCTCAGTGCTTCATCCTTGCTCAGGTTCCTCGACGAACACTCGAGGCATCGACAAGAGGTTGTGAAGTATCTCTTGGTTATTGCAGAACCAAGGACTTTCAATACCATCTTGTTATCCATGTCTTCCTTGACAATGTGGAATTCCGTAATGATTTGGAACGCATCAACTTCTACTTGTAGAGTAATATGTCCATAGATGTGCACCTCGATTCCATTTAGATCCTTGATGAATGTGGGAGCATGAACGACTTCACGACGAGAAATATTAGCTGCTCTGTGGGTTTTGACCGAGATGATATTCACAGGGTGTCCAGGATTGATTAAGGTCTTCAGAAACTCAGCATGGTATATGCGGGTGGTTGTCAGAAGTCCCAAGTCTTGTTCTTTTATCGATTTCTCCTCTCTTCTTGCTAGTCTCATATCTTCTTGCTTAGGGATGGTTGTCTGCTAGCTTCTTCGAAAGGTAGGTGTCATCCTGGCACCACCATGTTCAGGGTTGTGAGCGAAGATATGTTACTACGAGCTTAATAACCATTCCTGACACCACCATGGTTACTACGAGCTTCTTCATTCCTCAGGGGTTGGCTCTTTCTAGCAATGCAGGTGCAATCGTGGCAGATATCTTTGCAGCTTCGTGGAGTTCAAAGAATGTTTAGAAGCGAAGATTTTCCAAGAGGGATCGGTAGACTGGGATCATTCCATTGATGGAGAGATCCACCAATTGTATTTTTGTGACGTTCGGATCATGACAATCGAGAGCTTGGATTCTGAATCTTTTCACGTAATCGTTCGGGTGTTCGCTGGATCTCTGAAACATCCTGCCTAGGTCTGATAGTGTTACCTATTCAGACACGAAGAAGTATTTGCGGTAGAACGCGTTACCATCTCGCTCCACGTATCGATGCTGATTGGGGCAAGATTGTTGTACCAAGTGTAGGCTCTACCGGTAAGGGACTTCGAAAATTCCCTGAGCCTCAGTACATGATTGTATTCATGTTCTCCCAATGATTCTAGAAATCGTGATATGTGCTCACGTGCGTTCCCAGTTCCATCATACAAGGAGAATGAAGGAGAAACATATCCCTTGGGGAGAGGGATCCTCTGCACTTTATATGGATATGGTGGCCAGTGTTGGTGGACAGGCAGCGTTGTCTCTCTTTCCCGGTTTTGCAGTAGTCTATCCAAATCGTCTGTTGTGACGTATTTGGGTTGTGTTCCCTCCCTATGGTGAGGTTCCACTTGAGCAGGGATCGTTTCGTCGTCACGGATATGGATCACAACAGAGTGGGTGTCAGCAGCAGCAGTCTTGGGGGTTTCTTTGGATGGTTAATTCGACGATAGCTTTGCAGTCAAGGTTTCAATATAAGCCAGAATTCCTAATTGAGTATCAAACATTTTAACGTGACTTTCTGCAAGATCGTCTTGGCATTTGGCCAACTCATCCATGGTTAATGTCTTTGGTACACCTTTTCCTTTTTCAGCAGCAACATTAATCCTGATTGTGGGAGAAGGGTTCTTGCCAGAGGTGTTGGCTGGAGCGGCAGGAGTCACCGGGATGACGATAATTGTTGGAACAGTAGGTGTTGCAGGGGGAGCGTCGTGAGTGGTTTGAACGATGGGTACAACGCTGGGTATGGGTGAGTTGATTGGCGCTGCGCTGGGAGTTGCACCGCTATAAGTTGAAGAGTTAGGATTCTTAGTGTTTGACCCTGACCTGAGTTCAACCATTTTGAGAAAATCTTCTGGGACAGAGAGATTGATCTCCCACTGTGGTCACCAAATGTTTTTGCCTGATAAACAATGTACTGCTAATGAGTACTTTCGTAGTGCTCGGGATCAAAATCGAATAAGACTAGCTTAAACCAAGTCAATGGTCGTTCAAGTCTTGCTTCAGTCACAGAGAGGATAGAGGTTGATCTAGGGAGGGAAACAATAAAATAAATTTGAGATCAGGTTGAGGATGTGTGTTTTGGGTGTGAAAGTTCAAGATCTCTGTCGCAGGTGTGACTGGAAATCTCAAGGCTAGAAGTGTGCTGAATACTCAGGTATGTTTGTTCCGAGGTTCTGGTATTTTCCCAGTGTTCTGCCTTGGAAGATAGAGGAAGCCTCTATTTATAGTGTTCAACTCACCCTGATCTCTCGACAGAGAAGGTGGAAGCCGTGGAAGAGCGGAGGAGTGGAGAACATGAGTTCGTTCTGTAACTGCTAGAGTCGTGTAGAACATGTCCAATACCCCTAAAGTTATCCCCCCGTGTGATGTTTTGATTTCTCGTGTAATATGCAGATGTTGCATGATTGCGTTAAGTTAAGCTACAATAATGTAGTGTGGCCATGTGTTTATAATATGGCCATGACTTCTTCTGGTTATGGCGTTTTACGTGACCAAGTGTACCCATAACCCAGATTGTCTTTATAGAGGCTTGCTCGTAGTGCTATGGCTTATAGACGTGAGGTGGCCATAATTTTGTGGCACCATGACCCTTGGCCTAATGTAGCCATTCTTGAATTTGGTAGGAGTGCCTGTGGTCGTGGTCATGGCCACGACCTTAATAAGATTTTGTGGCGCCATGGCCTTGTGGCGCCACGGCTTTATGGCCAACCTTCTTAGAATACCCTTCTTTGAAAGATTTAAATTCTGCAAACATCTGGGATAACCTGGATTTGGAAACGAGTACCATTTCGCTGGAGTCGTCTGATGAAACGGCACCATTTTGTAATCGCCTATTCTCAGCCTCTAAAGCTTGGATAACATGTTGGGAATGTTCGAATTTTGCCATTAAGGAGCTTAGACCAAAAGAAAGCTGGAGATAACAAAAAAAAAAAAAAAATGACAGAAAATAAGAACTGGAAAATCTATAAGAAGAAGTAATACGAAAAGATATACACCTGATAGTGAAGATCTGAAACATGATCAATAGATTCCATGGGGTCTAATTGATTCAATTTTAAAGCATCATCAATACGAGGATAGTTCATTAAATTGATATAAGAAAAATTGGTGCTAGAAGAAGCATATGAATCATGCTGGCTTCAGAAGATGCCACCTTCTTTCCAACAGTTTTGCCACGACGAGTTTTTGATGTCTTTTCTGAATGACTTTCTTTGGGTTTTTCAGAAACTGATTTGAGCCGATCAATTTCTCATGTTAACTCTTTTATTTTCTCATGAACAATCATGAGTTCAGACATTTCAGTATCTCAACCAGAGGGTTTCTGAAGTTCGTCACTCTTCAGTATTGAGTCAGATGAATGACCTTCCCTCATTAGTAGTGATATCTCCGTGGTTAAATAGATAACCAAGGATTCATGTTCATTGACTTTATCAAAAAGGGAGTTTACTTTGGCCTTTAGTTGTGAGGTTTCATATGCCTGAAATTTCATGAACCTAATGAGTCCACTACTTTCCTTAGCCACATTTTTTCAATATAGGAGTCAGAGTCATCTGAAAGAATAAAAGAGAAAGGGTTATTACTCAGTTTGACAACTTCAATTGGTTGTTCTTCACAAGATGGTGTTTCACCAGTTGTGCATGACTGAGTTGGAGTGGTGTCTTATGATGTTGATTTAGTACTAGGATCCATAGTCACGAACCTCGATAAACCCAGAAAGTTACGCCTTTTAATGTGTTTACCGACTCTGATACTAATTGAAAAAGCAAGGGTACCGTGTTAGAGCATGGCTCGATCAATGTCACAAAGTGTTGGCATGTCAAGCTTAGTTGTCAAATTTAGTGATCAAAACTCGATCGTTAAACAACACACATTAGGTAAAGTCATCATTGAGTTATCTTTAGGTTGTGGAAGATTTTAGTAGGATTTAAAAACACAATTTGAAGAGTCGAAGAGTTCACAACGGGTTGTGGAGCAACTCTTAGGCAAGGCAGTAAAGGACATTTGTTTGTTTAAGGGAGTACATGTGCGTGACCACCTTGTTGTAGTTGGAGGCGTAGGAATACTGAGGGGAAATCTTTGTGCCTAATAGTCATATTAGGGTCATATTTTCTGCACCAACTAGTCCGAAGTCTGAGAGTAGGTGTGTTGGCGTCTTAATTCTTAAGAGTATTCAAACTGGACAAGGTCCCGGGGTTTTTCTACGAGTTTGTATTTTCCTCGTTAACAAAATTCTTGTGTGTACTTTACTTTACTACCGCATTATATTTGACTTGTCATTTATAATTAAGTATCGTACTTGGTTGTTGACAGAGTCTTTCAGAATCTTGTATTGACTCCCTTGTGTGGATCAATCAGTTACGAAAGAGATCTTGTTCTTGAGTTCTTGATTACAGGAATCGTTCAAGGTTTGACTTATAGGTTTCCTAAAATAAAAGATTGGTGGTGTACTCGGTACCCTCATCTTTTCACCTATAGATATTGATTGGATTTGTTTTTGCTGGTACATCGTTCTTCACGGTCATACATATTATACTACATCCATTTATTGCCTGACTCCAACTGGGACGACATTCGGGAGTTTTGGTTTCAAAACCTTGTTTGATATCTCGAGGGGTTTATTAACAAGTAAACGTAAACATCCTCGCTCTTGGTGTAAAACGACTTCAGTGAAATATCTGTTAAGTTTCCAAGGATATCATTTAGTAGTTTGACCTGCCGCTATTTGGTTGTTGTCCATAAGGTTGTAGTCGTTCAATTGAAGGTCGGGTAGCGATAGTCTTCACGACAGGCTGTGGAGCAACTCTTAGGGAAGACAGTAAAGGACGTTTGTTTCTCTAAGGGAGTACATGTGCATGACCACCTTGCTGTGGTTGGAGGCGTAGGAATACTGAAAGGAAATCTTTGTGACTAATAGTCGTATTAGGGTCATATTGTTTGCACCAACTAGTCTGATATCTGAGAGTAGGTGTGTTGGCGGCTTAATTCTTAAGAGTATTCAAACTGTACTAGGACCCGGGGTTTTTCTACGAGTTTGTAGTTTCCTCGTTAACAATTTTTTTTTGTGTAATTAAAGTATCGTACTTGGTTGTTGACATAGTCTTTCAAAATCATGTATTGACTCCCTTGTGTAAATTAATCAGTTATGAAATAGATCTTGTTCATGAGTTCTTGATTACATGAACCTTTCAAGGTTTGACTTATAGGTGGACTAAAATAAAAGATTGGTGGTGTACTTGGTACCCTCGTCTTTCAATTGGTATCAGAGCAGGAAAACACTTTAAGACCTAACAGTTTGTGTTTGGCTTGATCCAACCTATAAGAAATGGGTAAGAGTAATCGATTGAAAGAATCGAAGAAAGACCCTATGAGCATATCACAAGATAACTTGAGTTGGATCACAAGTGATCAATCCAAACGCAAGACAAGTCTTGGTGAATCCCTCGAAATGATTGAGGACTAACTGCAGATCATAGAAATGTACTACTTGTGTTTGGTTTAATTATATAATCAGAGATATAATGCGGAAAGTAAATCACACAAGCCACCAGAGATTATTTTAACGAGGAAACTACAATCCAGTAGAAAAACCTCTGGTCTTCGTCCAGATTGAACAACGCACAGTATTAATTGTTTATAAACGCTAGCTTACTATAAGACTTCGGTCTGGGATATAGCAGTGCCCAATTCCAACCCTCTAAGTCAATCAGCTACTGTTGCACTCCTTACGTCTATTGGATCCCCCACAGACCCTACGCACTTAATTCCCCTAGCTGACGTCCTTTACAGGCCTAGGAGTTGTTTAACCGCTATTGAAGGCTTTTTGATAACTTTGGATTTGCAACCTCTACTATCAGGTGTATGTTTCGAACTGTCTTCTTTAGTTTAACATACGAAAGTGACTTCCTTTGGATTTCTCCAACTCATACGGAAATCTACTTACAAACTGGGGCTGACAAGTAAATGAAAGTAAACTATCCCCAACTTGTCTCTACCTCAATTGTGAAATAATCACTTAAGAAACTTAAACAACCGAAGCTAACTAGGTCTTACAAACACGAACGTACAGTCGTACGTTGCTTCAGTTAAATCCCCGTATGTAACGTATTAGTTCTTGAATGGACTTATTGCAGAAGAGAAGGACCGTGGAATAGACAAGAACGTGATCAAGTTACCAAGGTTACAGGTTACTCCGATAAATACCACAAGGACAAATATCTCTTACCTGTGCTTCCCAACTCCCAAGAGAAGTCTTTATAGTCGTTAGGTAAATCCCACAGAGAAATGCTACCTAATAGAGGATGACTACCACAACAAGTTTACACCGAAGTGCAAAGAGTTCACGGTCAATTCCACAGAGAAATTTCACGTATTCTTGATGCTTGTGGTTTTGTTATTTAGTCCTCTATTTATAGCTCTTAATAAGATAGGTTGCTTTGAGAAAAAGCAACAGATTACTTGTGCTACAAGTTAAAAAGTTCCCGTGTAAACGAACCTGTTACTTGGCTTGCATACAAACAAACCCTAGGTTAATCTCATTTGTAAATCTTTTAACATTTATCTACCAAGTGGTTTGTTACTTAACCACTTCAAGATACAGATCCAATGAAAATGAGAACACCATAATCTTATTGGCTCATTGAGATTCGTTAGATGGACCACATAGGATATTCTCGTGATAAGGATCTAGTCCAACTAAGAGATAAGGAGTTATCTAGTTAAAATTCGCGTAAATATCCCGAAGATATTCACCATATGGTTCGCGAACCGTATGGATTTGGAATCCATGCCTAAAAATCGTTGCCCATTGTTCACGTACATGTACGTGTAGAAAACGACGTTTTTGGAACTCAGGACGAAAATCCGGAGTCATTGTACACGAACCAGTTCCCGAACCGGCCCATCTCCAAATTAGGGTTTAAACTGAATCCGTTGGAAAGAACTTGGGCTGGGCAAATTTCCATACTTAGACCTGTAATCGTCCTGAGCTATAATCCATGACTCTAGTCTTAGATTTACTTCTTAGATTCATCAATTCTCCTACATGTGACTTGCAAGCAAATCATTGCAATGGAAAGTGTATTGGATCTATCTCATGTATCTTGTAAACTTAGTACACCGGAAAAGTATACCAACATAACTCATGGTTATGTAGACAAGATAACAATATCAATCACTATAGTATCTCTACTAACGTAGCTGACTATTTCGAAAGATATAATAAGTAGAATAGAAGAAACTCCATATAATGTCACAACTCCTACTAACCTTTTATCGATGAAGAATATATGATGTCTTCTTGGTAAGCTCTGTCTTCGTCTTCAAGGTATCTACTACTTTGTCTATATCCCAATTCCGAAATCTAAACTCTAATAGGCTAAATCAAGAATTGTGTTTTGACATCTAAACTTGACAACTAGCTTGACATACCAACACTAGTAGGTTTGATTGAGCAATGCTCTAACACCCACCACCACCACAACTACCATCGCCGCCACCACCATCACCATCCACTGCCGCCACCACACCAACACTACTGTCACCACCGACCGCCAAACCACTACCACCATGCTTCATGAATTTCTTTGTGCGTCGATTTTGTTCATGACTTTTGCATGTTTTGGTTGGTTTTTATCAAATAAGAATTGGTTACAAATTTTTGTTTGATTGTTACTGATTAATATGTGTTGATATAATGACTAAAGGGATTTTTTTTAATCGACTAAAACTTTACACATATAACGGATTTATGAACAACCAATATAGGAAATCTTTGCCCATGCAGACTGGTAAATCAAAATTATGTTAAGTTGGAGTTTATTAATTTTATAAATATTGGGCAAAAAAAAGAGTAAATATCTGTTTGTTAAAACATGCGACATAATCAATCACTTTTAATTGATCGTAATGAAAGTCCACCGTGGTTTTCCTAACATTTCTTTTCTTGTATTGTGATTTATTATTGCTGAAGCCTATTATATATAGACGATCATATCCTATATTAAGAGTTCTTATTGTGTTTGATTTAGGAATCTGGTTTTATAAGGAAATATAATCCAATGGAAAGACTTATCGAAAAAAATTCTTTGTAGTTTTTAGAATTTATAAAACTGTGTATGGTGCAACATAGTATTTTCACAACAACAAAAAAAAACAACAAATATTTTCACAAATTGACGGCCCTAGGGAAGATCCAATGGAACCGGCAAATCTCAAATTTGACAGTATTGATCCCACTATGGGATGGGAAGATCAAGAAAATGGTCTGGCAAACCAACAAATATGTTGGTTTGCAGGATCCGGCGTAAAAACAGACAAGTGTTTTTTTTTAGACCTAGCGGTGTAAATTAGGCCGCTGAAAAATACACCGAGCTATATAAGTTATGTTGTTCAACGGATCTATCCTAATGACTAATGAAAGTTACACCTCTATATATTTCAAGTTTTCAAGCATACCTTCTCTTGTACTTTCTTTATTAGTTTCTTAACTAAAAATTTCTTTAGTATTTCTCTACTAAAAATTGTAATTTTTTTTTATTTTTTTTTTTTGGAAAAATGGTTTCAAAATCTTAACAATATATCTTCAACCTAGATTCATGGTAGAATTCATACGTGTAGTTGCAACCAAACCCTGCAATCTTACCTGAGGCTGCAACTACTAAGGAAATAAGTATAAAGGGCGAGAAAGTGTTCAAACGACAAATAGAATTTGAATGTCTACAAAAAACAAGGAAAAATCTATTAGAGAGCGCATTGAAATTGAAGATGATTCATGTGTGTGCACAAAATCTGCTAAGGTACTTTGTACTACACGGCCTAAGAAGAATCATCGAAACATAGTATTGTCGGTTACTCTAGAACGAGAGCATCATGCGAGGGGACTGATTAGATCTTATAAAGATAACATAACAGTAAAATAAAGCTTGGAATCTCTTATAAATGGTATAACACTGATCATACATCATTAATTCTACATAAGTCTCATGGAGAGAACACTAACCTAGACCATTTTTCCACAAATGAAACCTTACACCTAACAAGAATCCAACCCTTACAAATGAGCTCGAGCTCGCCTTATATAGGCTCAGCCGAGTAGTGGGTTACAGCTAATAGGACAAGTTCCACAATCGTGGGTGTCAGGGGTTGTCGAGTAAGTCGGTGATCCTTCCGAGAAGCTTCCGAGTGCAGGGCTCTTTCGCTTCATTTCATCCGAGGTAACTTCTCGGAGACTTCCAGGCTGTTTTCCATTTAGCGTTCTTCCCGATGCCTTGATAGGAACCACTCACTGTCGCACGAGATGTCCTGGGCTTCTATCTCGTGCTTCGTACTTCTTTGTTTTGTCCTTCGTCTTATGTCCCGAGATTCCGACACGTGTCTCGGCGGATTTATGCTCCCACAGTTTGCCTCTTTCCTTACTTGGGGATTTGTAAAATGCCCAAAGAAGGAAACTCCTGGTATTCCACTTCTCGACACGTGTATCATTTTTTAATCTTTTAACTGACTCACGTAATGTTTTAATGATTTCGAAACTATCGCCTCCCTTTTACCTTCTGACTTGCCGCGCCGGTGCGAGATCCCCCCTTATTTAAGCCCTTTTTCTCCCTCCTCAGTAAGTTTTACTTTCCTTTTTCCAGATATATCTTTCTCCTTTCCCTCTTCTTTTCCTTCTCCTTCTTCTTCGTGTTTGCACTTTTTTCCTAAAGCCATGGTCAGTACTGATGATACGTAAATAAGGAGATTTCCTTATTTAGGAATACTACCCTGTCTAGGATTCCTTCCTTAAAAGAATCCTTCTCTATTTGGAATTTCTTTCCTAAATAGAGCTCTGATACCAACTTGATACGTATGATCTCCGTACTCTTGATGACTAGAGTTATTAGGGCGGAATTCAAAATAACAATAGACGAAAAATAGGAAAACACGAGAACCAATTCGAAGAAACTATCTTTTCTAGATTATGAACAAGAAAATATTATAATTCTCTCTTTCACACTCATAATCTCACTAAGCTTGCTTTTGCAACACGAAGGTTACCTCACAAACTTCTTCTCTAGATTTACTAGATGCCTATGGTGTCTTAACTACGAGCCAAGCACCTCTATTTATAGTGGTTTGGTTTCCCTAAACCTCTTAGAGCAATTGTAGTGGTTGCACCAAAACACTAAATTTGGGATAACCCATCGGCAGTGGTTGGAAAACCAAAACATTAAACCTATAATCTTACCCTTTCTGCACCAAATATAGTGTACGAAATGGGTTTGGTGCGGAGATAGCGGGACGTGATTTTTATTAACGTAAATCAGAACACGCAAACAAAAATAACGTGCAGGTGAGAACGTGAACCAAAATAGCGTAGGGAGAGAATACGTGAAATTAAATCACGTTGATGTAAAACGTGATTTAAATTAACGTTTAGAAAACGTTGTTTATAATCACGTCAAATATGAATACGTGAATTTATATGACGTGAACAAGAAAAAGTAAAATGAATACGTGAATTAACATCACGTGAACAACAAAAACGCGAATTGACATAGCGTTTCTTCGATAACGTGATTATATATCACGGTTTTGGATCAACGTTATTTAAATAAGCTTTTTAGTTAACGTAAACTAAATTCACGTTCCAACATTATACGTGAAATACAATCACGTTTTCTCTGACCCAAATATAGCGTTTGGTGTTTTGGTGTTATCGTTGTATTTTTTTGTACCAAAACCTATCTTCATACCCAAATATGGAACTTGGTGTTTTCGTGTATGGCACCAACACTGCGTTTGCTCTTGGGAATCTATTTCCTTATTTAGGACATATATCCTTCTTTAGGAAGTTATTTCCTTATCTAGGAATCCTTCCTTAATAATAATCCTACTCTATATAGGTTTCCTTCCCTAAATAGAGTTCTTCCCTCAATTAACTTGAGGTTAACTAAGTTCCTAAAGTAGTGAGGATACACCTGTATCATGGGCCCCCCTTTTAAGAACTTGAACTCCTGTGAAAGTTAGAAATGGAGATTAGGGAACTCGTGAGTTCCTTTCTCCCTCTTGAACCATCTCGCGTTGCTTGAAACTTGACCTTGACGTCTAATTTGGAAAGTTTTCTTCTCTACCCGTCGTGTCTTTAGCTCCATAATGCAATTCTCCTTGAGTGGTTCTTCCCGATCAAACCAAAAGTCTTTCGCTCGTGGCAAGATCATTTTATCACCTCCATTTGATAATGATGGATCAAACCGCTTCAACCTTCCTAGGTTGTCTTCTTGTCGTTTGGTTGGATTCTCCAAACAAACTCTACTCGGCTGCTCCTCAAGAGAACGGTTTGCAAGTATAATAAATTTCATACTAGCATTCACCAACCGCTTAGCCTGAGTTGCTGTAAACAGACTCGCTCCTTCAAGGGGAGACTCTATAGCCCGAATTACATAAATCTCACCTTCATTTTTAAAGGTGTGCTTTTGCTCCCTTGTATATAGAGTAGCATCTTTGTCCCATAAGTAAGGGCTACCCAATATAAACTGACAAACATCCAATGGAACTACGTCGCATGTAACCGTGTCAATGTAGGTCTCACCAAGAGCAAAATTGAACGTGCAATATTGCGTAACTTGTAATCCCCCTTCCTTTTGAAGCCACCCTAACGGATATGGTGTTGGATGATTGAATGTCTTCAAACCTAACTTTTCTACCAAAGAATTTGAAAGTAAATTCTTCTGATCCTGGGTCAATAACAGCATCAACCAGTAATGTCTTAACCTGCATCTTCACTATGACGAGTCGTTCCCTAGGATCATCTTTAGTAGGTCCTTCCATTGCGCCTGTCATCAGAGAAAGTGTTGAAATAGGTTCTTTCAGCCCTTGGACTTCTTTTGGAGTTTGAACGACTAGTGTTTTCTTCTTAACTTCTCTCTTCTGCACCCCTTTTGGCTTTAGATGAGGATGCTTCTCCCAGCACTTGTCTACAATATGCCCTGTTTGTTTGCAATATGTGCAAATCAAACCTCCTCTGTCGTTGAACTTCCCTTCTTCGTTGTTTCTTTCATCTCCTTCAACGGCGGAACCTCCATATTTTCCCTTAGGATTTCCCTTTGAGTCAGATTTCTTAAGTCTGCCTTCAATGGCATAAGCTTTTATGCTTGCTTCAGTGATAGTATCGACTGAAAACATCTTCAACTCCTTCCGTATATACTCACGGAGCCCAGAGATATACTTCATATATGTTGCATTATCTCCAAGGTCTAAATCTAAAACCATAACTTGGTTTTGAAATTCGGAAGTATATTCTTGCACGAATTGGTTGTATTCTTGCTTCAAGTTGAACCACTTGAACTATCTTTCTTCGAGGTAGCCAACCGGATAAAATTGTTTCCTTATGACTTCCTTTAACTTCTTCCACGACAATGCTCCTTGGTTTTGTCTTCTATAAGCTTTCCACCATATTAGCGCATGCTTTTGTAGCTTCAATGTCGCACAAGCAATCTTTCTTCCTGAATTGAACTTGTCAAAGGAAAAATACGTCTCTAGACGCTCTATCCAATCTTCTAATTTCTCTACGTTGATACTCCCATCAAGTATGGAATTTCAACATGGAAATCGATTTTCAGATTACTCTGTTTCTTACCAAGAGGTTTGGTTTCTTTAGGTTCTTTGGTTTCTTCTCCATCCCCTAAATCTTCTTCTTCCTCATCCTCTGGTTCATCTTCTTCTTCCTCATCATCCGCGGCCTCAGATGAAGTCTTGCTCTTCTTTGCCTTTGGCTTAGGGGTATTGGAAAGAATAAAATTCTTCAACTCTTCAAGAGTTGTTTGCAATGACTTCATGTCTTTCTGTAGCGTGGCTACCTGCTCCTCAGTAGTCTTCGGAGTATCATCACCCTTAGGTTCTTCGCCTGGCTTCATCCTAGGGTTCCTTGTTCTCTTAACGTCTTCCTGCTTTACGAGTAACTCACCAAGCTTCTTGTAGAGAGATCTAGTGAAGACCATAAACCACAATACTTCCCTAAAAAGAGCTAACCCGCTCTGATACCAACTTGATACGTATGATCTCCGTACTCTTGATGACTAGATTTATTAGGGCGGAATTCAAAATAACAATAGACGAAAATAGGAAAACACGAGAACTAATTCGAAGAACTATCTTCTCTAGATTATGAACAAGAAAATATTACAATTCTCTCTTTCACGCTCACAATCTCACTAAGCTTGCTTTTGCAACACGAAGGTTACCTCACAAACTTCTTCTCTAGATTTACTAGATGCCTATGGTGTCTTAACTATGAGCCAAGCACCTCTATTTATAGCGGTTTGGTTCCCCTAAACCTCTTAGGAATCTATTTCCTTATTTAGGACATATATCCTTCTTTAGGAAGTTATTTCCTTATCTATGAATCCTTCCTTAATAATAATCCTACTCTATATAGGTTTCCTTTCCTAAATAGAGTTCTTCCCTCAATTAACTTGAGGTTAACTAAGTTCCTAAAGTAGTGAGGATACACCTGTATCAACTGATTCCTCTTTTGTATCCTTTTTTCTGGTTTCTTTGGTGTGTTCTTAACTTCTTCCGTTTTTTGTGTCTCAGGCCCCTAAGAGGAACACTATCTCCGTTGAGCCATCTTCTAGCACTGCTAAAGCGAAAGTTCCTCCCCCGGAAGATGATCGATCCTACGCTTACTTGGGAGGAGAATGCGAGACGTTTAGGCTTTAAATCCAAACTCTTCCCTATATTGAATTTGCTAAGGGCGTCAGTTTTTCACCCGAGCTCGTTTCTAAATATGAATGCAGTATTAACAGGATAATTTTCTACGGAGAGCATCTCGGCGCCGGTCTTCCTATTCCTTTGTATAATCCCCAGAATCCTTTTTTTATGAGATTTACTCTCGCATTTCTCCTCCTCGAGGGGTGATGCAGTTAACTTGTAATTCCATTCGTCTGATAAGCGAGTGGGTAGCTCGCTCGGAGGGTAAATCGAATTATTATGACGAATTCCCCGAGGAATCGAAGCCAGCTGCCTTCTGGACCGCCGACAACTTCTTTAAACATTACAAGGCTGAGTTCGGTTTGCTCAAGGGAATCGCCCCTTGGGGTGTGAGATTTTGCAAAATTCAACGTGCGCCCCATGTCCTTAATGATGTGGACCCTTCTCAGTCTAAGACGAATATGCTGTTGAGGCACTCCAGCGATGATGTTTGGTCTACCAAACCTGTGCTCATCAATGGTCCCATTCTTTTTAGTTATTCTGACGAGAAGGGGAAGATTGAGCGGACCATCTTTGAGGATGGACATTCTTTCCCTCTTGTTGAGTGCTACTCTATGTATTTTTTCGAAGAGGAGCGTAAGGATTCTGAGAAAAATATTGCTACTTATAAGGCGAAAGTGAGTTATTGTCGTCTGTATTTCTTTGTTTTCTTTGCTAGAAGGAACAAGAAAGGAAGAACAAAGCGCAGAAGTCAGAACAAGACCAAGAAGTGGATGATGGCAAGAAGAAAAGGAAAAGAAAGCCCAATCGAGCTGAGGCCGCGAAGGAGGCAAATGATCAGGTAATGAACACTATGATATGTGTGTTTTTGGAGTATTAATACTTGCATCTGTTCGTTTCCTGATGAGTTGACTTTTTTGCAGTCGTGCGAGGAAATCGTTGGTGGTAAGAAGATGAAGTACTCCTTTGCCAATCCTGATCGGAAGAGTGTTATCAAAGTTGGTTCCAAAGTTTATCAGACGAGGGCGACTACCAAAGATTCCGAGACTTCCAAGGGTCAAATTTCTTCCCCAGTTGTTGTTGGTTCCGACGACGAGGCTACTGAAGAAGACGAGAGTACTCCTTTGATCCGTCATACTTCTCGGAATAAGGGTAAACAAAGATCTCCTCCTAAGGATTCCTTGGAAGGGGATGTTGTTTTCCAACACGAGCCATCTCAGGGAGGGAAGCTTCCTCCTAAGAAGGTCAGTGCCTCTGCTTCCTCTGCTACCACCGTCGTTGAATATGAGGTGGATCTTCCTTATTTTGGCTTGGATTTGAATGTTTATGGGTCCAACCAGGATAAAGTTGATGCTTCCGAGCTACGTCAGTCGTTGGATTCTCTTGTCGTGCCTCTGTCTTTTTCCTGTCGAAGGTATTCCGAGAAGGAAATCGAGGAGTTTATAGAGAGCTGCTCTCGGGCTGGCCCCTTTGCGCATGATATTGCTAATCATTTGAGGGCCTATACCCATAACCCTTCTGAGAACCAATTGGATTCGAGCCTTGCACAGTTCATGTCCCAAGCATTTGCTGGGGAATTCAATGGCAGGAAGCTTGATGCCGAATTTCAGAAGCACCAGGCTTTCTTGGAGGGGGTGCATATTGTTCTTTGGCTTTGCATGTTCTTTTGTGCATCTGGGTTTATGCTGATACTGTTTTGCCTCTGATTTGCAGTATTTCCGCCATGGTATGTACCTGCTGAATCTCTCTAGAGAACGGGGGAAGGAAATAAACCGCCTTGATGAAGAAGTAGTGAATGTTCGTGACGAGAATCGTGATCTTTCTGCCGAGCTTGTGAAGTCCAAGGGCATCGATTCTGAGTTAAGGAAACAACTCTCGGATATCACTCGGGAGCATGATAGTAAAGATAAAGAGTTGAACGCACGGGCCGAGGAGGTGTCAAAGCTGCAATTGGAGTTGAGGAAAATAGGGGAAGAGATTGAACTTTTGAAGAAAGCCCAGCAGTCCATCCTGAAATCCAAGGAAAAAGAAATCGGTCTTGTCAAGGATCAAGTTGCTTCCCTGAAACACTAGTAGAATCTGGGTCTTTTGCAACGCGACATATCTTGTAAAAGGTCACGCTAGCTATAACAGCCACGTGAAAAATTGCCTTTCGTGTGACCGTTCTTAACAAAAAACCACGCTCGCCCTTATCGCGTGACAAAGAATGTCACCTACAAAAAAAAAAGGCCACGCATTTCTTCTGGTCGTTATTGCTCGTGTCCGTTGACCAAATCAAAGGTCACACGATCCCATTTTAACGTGTCTGTTTATGAGCTGGTAAAACAGACACGCCAACTTTGTCACGCCATGGAATGGTTAAAGTGGCGCATAAACAGCCACACGAGGTCGATAGGATTTAACGTGGCGTTTGATAGATATAAAACCACGTGAGATATCTTACTTTGGATGCGTGACAAGAATAATGGAATTTTGTGGACCGGGTCAGTTTCCCCAGTCCATAGGCTCTTTTACAAGATAGCCCATGCAACAAAGAGAAGTCCTACACGCGGACTTATGAAGGGCTGAACCAGTCTCAAGCCCATTGTTAGGCCCCCCACTTCATAAGCTCATTTAATCTCACACCTTAATGATGGGCTTAAGTTAAGGATACAACCCATGATAGAATTTTCTCAAGCCTAGTAGTGACTAATTTTAGAGGAATCCTAAGACCAGGCTCAAGGCCCAGGGTTAGCCTTCTTGAAGTGTGTTAGCTACGCATGTGTGTAATGTTTGTGCTGTGCACATGTGTGTATCGTGTAGGTTGTTATTTCAACATAACGCACATACTGTTGAACACGTACACTAACATAACGCACGCACGTACGTACGCACTAACTAACTACATTTCCAATGAGGCGTCTCTTCCATGAGACTCTCATCTCTTGATGAAATTCCGTTAACATTTTGGTAGAAAATGTTCATAACGATTCACAAAATCCGTTGACAATCTGAACAGCCGTGTTTATTCTTTTCCGAAAGGGTACATGCATTTGCACCTGTGCATTTGTCTGAACAGACGTGTATATTGGATGTCTATATAAGTTCAGTATTCTACACAATAATCCTAAATATCCTTATCCCATTATTCAACACTAAAAGCAATGGATAAATTACCAGAGGATTTAATGGATAAATTACCAGAGGATTTAACTACAAAGATTTTAATACGTCTTCCTACAACAGAGAGTGTGTCTCACATCAAATTGGTAAGGCATGGACATGAAATAACCGGCTCTTCAGTGTGCAGGATCGCATACTCTAGAAATGCCTCGACTCCATCTCGATAAGGCTTTTTGGTTTTATCGATGCCAATCCAAGATTTATCCATCACTCTAGGATCCGTTGTGAAATCACCCACAAATTATCAGCTACCTGGTCACATTCGGAAATTGTCATCATCACCCACTTGCAGATTACAATAACAAACAATTCAGTAGATCATTAGTAGTGAAGATGAGAAAACGTGCGAACCGATTAGAGCAAGCTCAGAAATATTGATCTGTTACTAATAACATTCTGAATTACTGTCGCACAGAGTAATACGTACATAAATATGATTCTATTAGTGCTTTGTGGTGTATGTTTATGCTTTTGGGTAAGATCAACAAGTTAATATAAAATTGAATGTTTCTGTTAAGCACTGAAAATCCTTCATAAATCAAAAATCACTAGAGTTATAACCAACAATCCCAAAATTCAGATGCACAATGAGAACATACATATTGAAAAAACAAAGAGTGCGTGGATATGAAAGTATATGATTATTTCACGTGATATAATCACCAGACTTGAAAAACAAACCCGAAAATCGGTTGCAAAAGAAGAGATTGTTATGCTTGCAAGATGAACAAACAAAGTAGCTGTCTAGTTTCCAGAGATATTAGAAGATCTAAGAGATTACCCAAGATTTGAAAGACCAAGCAAAATCAGCTGCAAAAGAAGAACTTGGTGTGCCTGGTAATGAACAAGAAACCAACTATTTGGTTAGCATGCAAGGATGATAGAAAATTCAAGACATGATACATGAACATGTGGGCGTGTAAGTTATCAGCCAAAGAGCTTCACTTGACTCTGGGTTTCGTTAAACGAGGAAGGTGAAATACAACTTCTGCACCAAAAAAGTTATATCAATGACTCGCTTGACTTCAGGGCTGCTCAAAAATCACAAAAATTCTAAGCCCAAGAGCAATGTCACGAAACAAAAACTTAAGAATAGGGTTTTTCTTTTTAATTGTATATCAGGTCACGGGCATGTCCATGGCTTTTGATTTGCTTTTGTGTTAGGGGATCCAATAGTAACTTTGTAATTTTTTCCGTTTCTTTAAAAACTTGGACTTAGCGATAAAATCATGATACAAGTCTGTGCGGTCGTAACAAAACAAGAAAAAAGACCCAGGATTCAAAACACCGGATAATATATATACAAATTATTCACTGCAAGTCCGGATAGACTACTTGCAAAAAAGAAAGAAAAAAAAAGAAATTTACAGTAAGATGGTTACTAGAGAAATCATGTCTCATCCATACTAGTATTTGCAAAATGATTCACAAATCACAATGGGCATGCAACTTCGATGAGCAGAAAATTGGGACATCTGGGTGCATCATTTTTTCTTCTTCTTCGGACGAACATGTCTAACCGGACCTTCAGACCGATAGTAATCCTCAATCGATTCCTTACGCATGTCACGTTTACTGATCGTCGGCAAGTTAAAATCGTTCCCAGAAAGAACCACCGTGCTAAACTCCTCGTCGACATCATCAGTATCTTTGTAATTGTTGCTTGGTACCGTAAAGACAATAGACTTTTTCTTATTTTCCTGATCTCCTACATAAAATACCTGCCTAGCTTGGGTAGCTATAATGAATGGATCCGCAGTGGGTTTTATGTTGTCAAGCTCAACCAAAACATATCCAAGTGGATCCTTTGAGACCCCATGTTTATTGTCAACCCAGGCACACTTGAAAAGAGGAACTCTCAGTGAATGATAAGTCAGCACCCATATTTCTTGTAAAACGCCAAAGTAATCTGCCTGATCAAGGGTTGACCCCCCCGCTTTTCTAATGTTCATGTCAGTTGCCTCTACATGTATCCCGCTATTCTGGTTCACTATACCTTCACGAGACTTTGTCCGAAACAGGTATCCATTAATGTAATATGATTCGTAAGTCGTTACTTCTGTTTCCGGATAGTCTGACAGCCACCTTAACCTATCCGCAACACCTTCTGGAGAGATGCTGAACTCTCTCTCAACCTGCAGTCAATTATAAGGATTAGCATACCACTTGACGGATAAATTACAGCAATAATAACATTTTCTGCAAACTCTTACCTCACTTTTAAACCACTCAAGGAACGTATCAGTATGCCGTTTATGCAACCATGCATCATTTCTAGTCGGATTTTCATTTCGCACACAGTCCATATGTCGTCTAGACAGAACAGTGGTAAATGTTATACTCTGACAAAAATTGGACACATAAAATAAAAGAATAAGTTAACCGAGTAATAATGCTTACTTAATGTAAGGACCAACTTCCGACGTATTCAGCAATACAGTGAGATGCGCGTTAATCCACAGATCATCGCTGACATTCTTCTGCTTACCAGCAGATGTTGGTTGTCCCGGGAAGGAATCAGAATCTTCAACAGTGTCATATCCGTCATACTTGTCAGGTGGAATTCCAACTGTCTTCATGCTTCTTTTGAACTCACCAAACATCTCAACTGTCTCTTCCAGAATATTCCCTTCTGCAATTGATCCTCCCGGCCTGTATCTGTTACGCACATGCCCTTTAATAACCTTCATGCACCTTTCGAACGGATACATCCATCGAAAGCATACAGGACCACATAGCTTAACTTCATTGGTAAGATGCACAGTTAAATGAACCCTGATATCAAAAAATGATGGAGTAAAGTGTTTCTCGAGTAAGCACAGCGTCACAACGAGTTCTTCCTGGAGTTTGTCTAGCTCTGCCACCTTGATTTCTTTCCTAGATATCGCTCTGAAAAAGTGACAAAACCTCATAATAACGTATCTTGTTGGCTGCGGCATAATCGATTTGATCGCAACAGGCAAAAATTGATGCATTAGCATGTGATAGTCATGTGACTTGAGTCCGATAAGCTTACGATCTTTGCAAGACACCAGGGTGGAAAAATTTGAACAGTAACCCTGCGGAACCCTTATCTTGGACAATGTTGCACAAAACTTTTCCTTCTCCTCCGTGGTTAATGTGCAAGACGCTGCTTTTATAGTATATCCACCTTTTCCATTCGTCTTAGGGTGCAACTCTTCTCTCAACCCATGTTCCTTCAGATCCAATCGAGTGTTTAATCCATCTTTCGTCTTACTTTCTGCGTGAAGAAGTGTTCCGACAATACTCTCACAGACATTTTTTTCGACGTGCATGAAATATATACAATGGTGAACAAGATTATGCCGCCAATATGGGAGTAGCTGGTGCCATAGGTTAAACTTTTTCCAGTAATCTTCATCTTCACCTGTCGATCTTTCAGTTGTTTTAGCAATTTTCCTTTCGATTCTCCTCGTTATCATTTTTCCACCTCTCCCGGGATTCACCTGCACAAAATCCACTTTGATACCCTTCTTTTTCTTTCCCCATGAATTCCTTATAGATCATACCTCCTTGTATATTTGTTCCCCGGTCATAGGTGCTGGAGCATTCCCATGTTCTACCTGTCCATTGAACCCCTTCTTCTGCCTTCTGAATATATGGTCATCTGGTAGGTATCTTCTATGACCAGTATATGCGTCTTTGCCACAGTTGTTGAGTCTGACAGAGTACGTATTTTTCCCACACACCACACAACCTCTTTTTCCACTGTAAGGGCAACCACATAATGTACCAAGAGCAGGATAATCATTAATTGTCCATAAAACAACTGCACGTAGAGTAAACTTCTCTTTCTTATATTCATCAAAACAGTCGACTCCATGCACAAATAACTTTTGAAGATCCTCAAGGAAAGGTTGTAACAAAACACATATGTCCTTATGATAGGTACATAAAACACCTTAATATCATCAATTGATTATGCTTTCTTTGTTAGTTTTCTTGTGAAATACATTGCATTACTCTTGTTTTCCATTGTGTAGCGTTTATTAGGTTGAATCATCCAAATATGAGCTAAAAATGCTTAAAGGAGCAAAGAACAAAAGAGCAAAGAGAGGAGAAAGGCCAAAGACCAAGTTCTACTCATTCAAATGCGGATTTTCTTGGCTCTATCTTGAAGAGAATTGAAAGACGAAGCCAACGGCGAAAGAATCAAGTCATTTCTAATTCATATGAAGAAGTTGGCGAAGATTAGAAAAAAAAAAGGGAAAATGAGGAAAAGAAGTGCAACTACGTGGTTCGAACCCTGCACCTCCTGATCCTTAGGCGTGCTGTGAACCATCAGACCACAGCTCGTGTTCTGAAATAGGTTGCCTGGTGCTGCTTCTTATACAGTTAGAACCAGCTGTTTATAAAAGAAAACTAGGTCGAGAAACAACGACCAGTTCTTTCATACTTTCTTCTTATAACCTAACAACTGAACCAAGCCTCCCCTGCGACTAGTTTTACTGCCAAGCTTGCCGTCGTTAGCTATGGGATCGATGGGTTAGGTCAGGGTTCGAAGCCTACACGG
>JAJJMA010321670.1:6896-18196 GCA_023529015.1 Papaver nudicaule
GGGGAACTCTTGGTGCTGATGTGGTGATACCAGAATCCAACACAATATTCTCAAAATATTTGGGTTCTTTGATGTTTTTACTTCTATAAGTGGATGACATGCTTTGTGCTGCAAAAGGCATGGTCGATATTGAGAATTGGAGTCTCGATTTAGTATGAAGTTTAAGATGAAGAATCTGAGGTACCTGATGGGTATGATAGATGAAGGTTTGGTGTACCAATAGGGTGGTGGTGAAGAACCGTCACAAGTTTGTGAGTATGTAGATTCCGATAATGGGCAGATGTGGATTGTTGAAATCTACAGCCGGATATGTGTTTACGTTGGCTCGTGGTTCAATAAGTTGAAGGACTTCTTTACAATCAATTGTAGATAGAATCTGAATTGACAGCGGTAAATGAAGTCATGAAGGAAGCTATTTCGGCTTAACGACTTGATTGAATAGTTTGGAGTCAAAGAAGATTGCATAGAAATGCATGGTGATAGTCAAACTGCTACAGATTTGTCGAAGCATGGAGATATTCGCGGAAGGGTAAAGCATATCAGAGTTCGGTATCAGTTTGTGCGAGATATAGTTGATAGTGGAGAGTTTTTTTTGTACGAAAGATTCACACGGAGGTATATCTTGCAGACATGCTTACAAATGTGGTAACCAAAAGTAAGTTCAAACTTTGTTTGCACTTAATCTACAGTAAGGCATCGTAAGGTGCAAGGTGGTGGCGATGATGACATGAAGCGAAGAACAACAAAGGTGGAGACTTATGTGAACTACAGTGTCGGTTTGATTCCTTAAAGAAAGGATACGTAGGCAGCTTTGGGCGCGACCGATTTCAGAAGATGGCGGTAATCTCATGTGGATCGTCTCATGCATAAAATGCATGATCCGAGGTGGAGAATCGTGAGATTAATTAGGACGGTGGAGATTCTAGGATCTTCTAGAATATTCTTAAGTGTCCTAATTTAGGCCAATATCCATATTAAGGTGGATTTCCTAGTTGAGAAAGGTTTCCTAATCCTAGGAGACTAATACTTGGGAATCAAGTTTATGACTCCTATATAAGGAGGTCTAGACTATGAGATTAGTCATGGTATCCACAACGGTATTCACAATGGAATTGTGAGGGAACCATCCCACCTCTTGGGATGGTAATTATCTTGTGAGAGGTTCTTGGTGAGTCTAGGGTTTCTTCTTGTAATTTTTGAGAAGTGGAATAACATTAATGGTTTGTCTATTCATATGGAACTTAGATCGGAAGACAAGACTTTCAAAAATTTCTACCGATCGATTCATAAATGAATTCTCTGAAAGCAGGCGTAATTATCAGAAGCAAGAAGAAAAAAAGTTGTTTGTCTTACGAACCCACACTCACTTTCAGCTTTTCTGCCTGACGAATTGTCAAATACTTTGTCTGGACTCATTGGCTCTCTTGCTTATCATTCGTAATGGACCGTCCTCAGCTCCTTGGTACCTTTGGGGATTACTTCACGAGACCATTTTTCTACTACAACAGATACCACATCTTCATATTTCTCATGCATACAGAGAAGCCAATAGAGCAGCAGATGCCCTCGCAAATGAAGCTATCTCTCGTCATCAACAAAACTCAAACCTTATGTCGATTTTTGTATGAGACTTCATAAATCCCGCATTTCTTTCACAGATCATGTTTGATGACAGAATGGCGAGGCCTATCAAACGTGTTGTAACAACAAACTCTTGCACTTAATAATACAACACCTGGTCTACTTTTCAAAAAATAAATAAAAATACTTTGTCTGGAAGTAGAAACCAATTTCTTGATAAAAAACGATTTATTTTTCTTTGGAAATCATTCTGAAATTTTGTGTATCATGTATCGGAAAGCGAACTTTTCTTCTTCTACATATCGAAAAGCAGCTACAGAAGGTGTATCCAAACACCCTCGCCATTTCCACTTGACTAATAGTACATTTATAGGAATAAGTGTGTCAGGCCGATGTCACTGTTATACAATACTAAAGGCATTGAGTAATGATAATACCAGTGATCAAGGCACCAAGAACTGTCACCATAACAAATGAGATCAAAGCTACCATATATCATTGGGTGTCTTTAGTGAAAAGGCTATGGGGCTTTCAAAACGAAAGAGTGACTCTTTCAAAACGAAAGAGTGTGACCAATGGGCAAATTTGCTTCCACTATGGGTAGAGAATGAGCTACTTTCATCCACTTTTTCCCCAAAGTCTATCAGGTACTCTTTCATGTGAAAGAGTGGGTGAAAGTGTAGTCTAACACTACACCAGATCCTGGATTCAACAACACTTAGATTTTTTCATGTGCAACGGATTGCACAAATTGATATATTCGTTGCACATATGTGTATTACCCATATAAAAAATAAAATAAGGATAGAAGTGGGTACTTTATTTAATTGAATGAGGGCTTAAATGTAAATTACCCTACATCTTCGATATTAACGAAGTATTTTTTTTTTCTTACGCAACTCTCTCTCTCTCTTTTAATCTCTCTCACCCTTTCTCCTTTCTTCACCTTTCTTTTTTATCTGTAAAACCCTAGGATTCACAAATTCAGAATCAGATGTTTCATACATCTTTTCTATCTGTAAACAGAGAGAGATTCACCCAGAGAAGGTTTGTCGTCTGTGAAAGAGGTATTTTTCTCAACCCGTCTTTCTAAAATCGATTCTAATCTTCGGCAAAAAAATTCGGGCTATTTAACCTTTGGTACCCAGCAAAAGACCAACACATAGTGTTGGTACCCAACATTTGAAAAATTAAGATTTGGTACCTGGACCTAACAAAGACCGTTAGATCAAACCGTTGACCAATTATTTACTTTTTTATAAATAATTTCCATTAATAAGAATTTTGAATTTACATGTTCACCCCTTAAAAACCTATCTTCGTCCTCCCTTTTCTCTGTTAAAAAAAAACCTCCATTTAAGCTTGAACTAATACACTAATGAAATGAAACAACCAATCACACCCAATTTAGAAAACCTGATTATAGAGTATTGGCTATGCAGTGATTCAACCTTTTTCGATTAAAGTATTAAATCTGTACTTGTATTTGAATAAAATTTCTTCATCAAACCTTCGAAAATCTTCATGGATTATTAATCATATTTGCAACAGCAGACTTCCGGTGGTGGGATACTGATGATTATTTTGCCATTTCGTTTTATTTCATATTCGCTACTTTTGTATGCAACTATAAGGGTTTTCTCTTCGTTTGGTACTTTTTCCGAACACATTATGTGCGTTTCTTGGGGGTGGAGGAGATAGTTTTCTACTGAGTTCTAACCCACTTTCACACATCTCCTTCTCTGAAAATTCAAATTGGATCAAACCCCAACATTTCTCTTCTTAGTTTACTCAAATCAGTATAAACTTTCTCTTTAACCCGAATCACCATGGATTTTTTGCAACAATCTCTTATATGTTATTCACTTGAATCATTCTGCCATATCGACATCTGAAAGTCGCGCGCGTTTTGTACATTATGCACACCAGATTTGTATTGTGTTAGTCGCCATGAAATCTTAATACTTTTTATGATTTTAGAAATATTGAGATATTTCTGGGTGTTGTCTTCACAGGAAGAGATATTTCTGAGATATTTAATTGTGATGCGCATTGCTTACAAATTCCAGGCTCCACTGCTACTTAAGTATCCTTCCAGCCTGTCCGTTACTGCATACTCGTAGTTTTTTTATTTTTGGTCACAGTCGTCAAGGAAACCTTGAAAAACTTTGAAAACCTTGATAATTCTGGGTTTTTTTTTTTTTTTTGATTTTCCCTTGTCTAACTCATGAAATTCTCTGGAAAAAAATCATGAAAAATCGTCAAGGTCGATGGTCATAACCATGACGATTTTTCTACAGTCAAGAACAATCGTCATGCTTTTAAGACAAAACCTTGACGAATTTGTCTCTGTAACTTGAAAAAATTGAGGATTTTTCATACAAATCATAGTTTTTTTTAGTGAATTAAGCTCCTCAGTGGAGTATCGTTCGATTATGTTTGACCAACCATCTTTGAATTGTAAGTTAATCAACAAACCAACTTTCAAAATCCGAATTTTGAAGTTGTTAAAGTTTAATTTGGATTTTAGAGATGAAGAAATGAAATAGAGAGAAGAAGATTGTTTGATGTTAATGATATATCGAAGATGTTTTTTGTTTGAGTGTTTTTTATTAGTTTTGTAGTAAGATTAGTAGTAAAATTAGTGTTCCGAATTTTGAAGTTGTTAAAGTTTAATTTTTATGGGTTTTAGAGATGAAGAAATGAAGTAGAGAGAAGAAGAGTGTTTGTTGATAATGATATTTGTTTGGATGTTTTTTGATTAGTTATGTAGTTCAATTAGTAGTAAAATTAGCGTAGGGACTTTTTAGTATTTTCATAAAATTTTAGCACCCCTTATAAATTGGGATGGGATACTTGAAGTAGTACTCACCCTCATTAAAAAAATGCTCGTCCTCAAAATAGGCAGGAAAAAAAAGTAAACAAGTTTTTGTTTTTACGAATCCATACCGGCAGGAGTAGAAATAAGTTGGAAGAAAAAAAAAATTTGTTTTTTTAGAGGAAAACTTTTTAGTTTTAGAAGGTGAAATTTCATATTTTAACTTCTCATTTTTCATTTTGCTTCTGAAAGTCGAAAATAAGAAAAACAATTTTTCAGAGGCGGATGCAGCTTGGAACCTACTTGTTGAGAGGAATTTCAAGATTTTTCATACAAAACCCACTAATCAATACTTCTTTAATAAAGGGGGAACTTTTGGTGCTGATGTGGCGACACCAGAATCCAACACAATATCCTCAAAATATTTGGGATTTAACACTGTTAAATCAAAAAGCAATTCTACGGAAAGATTTGAGTTGTTATCCTGTTAAATATGCCTGGAATCATCTTCGACCTTTTGGTTGAGTTTATCCTGATGATCATATCAGAGTAACAATTGAATCTGATTAGCCACAAGTGTTTACACTCGCAACTAGCGAAAAATTGCAGCGGATATACATTGCCAATAACCTGCGGTCGAGGCAAGGGCCGAAACAAAAATAAGTTGGGAGAGAATCCAAATATTGGTTTCAATTATCAAATAATTTGAATTTTTTCCTTCTCTTTCTCTATTTTCTGTGGCTCTCTATTTCATATTAGATTAACGCATCCGCATTCTATTGACTTTGATAACTTATCGCGTCCCCGACCATGTCCTATCCGCATCTCCAAGCCCGTGTCAATGCGAGCACGTTGTACATCAAATGACCCCCTCTTTGGTAACCATCAAGTGCATTACTTAAAAAATAGAAAAAGACTTAAAACTAATAAACAACAACACAACAACAAGCCAAGACAACAACACTATCCTTTCATCTTCATATTCCTTCCTTGAGACTTAGTCTTATGGGGCTACTAGTTTAGTACTAGTAGCACCAAAAGCGTGGTCTAAAGTGGTAGTACTACTTCTCTCTCCTAGCATTTGGTAGTAGTCGAAGTAGTAGCTACTACTGAAACGTTGAACGGTTCAGCGCTGAAAAAGCGAGAAAACGCTGAATGGTTCAGCGCTCAGCGCAGAATGGTTCAGCGTTTCCCTTCAGCGCTGAACGGTTCAGCGTAAAATAACTTTTCCGAGTTTGACCTTTTTTTTCATACACCCAGTTGACACCTTCAGCAATATATCGTGTTTCTAACTCTGTTTTCTCACACTCACGTTACACCACCAATTTACAAACACCGGTTATGCAAAAATGAACAAATTTCATACCAACAAATTCAGAAAACAAATACAACTTGCACCATATGTAAATTAAAAGATAAATTTTCATTAATAACTTAAAGGATTACATTAAAATTTAAATCCGCTCATTCGAGTAATGTGTTCGCTACACTTTTTAGGAGAAAATTACGAATGAGTATTCCCCAAAGGAATAATTACATTGAAATTCAAATTAATACTTCAAAGGTTTTGAGAAAATCCTTTAGCTCATGGTAATGTGCTTCGTACTCGAATTCCTTTCCTTTACCTTGTTTCCATACCTTCAAAGTCCTGGCATAAACTTCATCTTCCGTAACATCTTTCCCAAGTCTAGCTCCGACAAATCTCCCCAAGTGCATAAAATCATGAACGTTTTGACGTATTTTCCACCATCGTTCTGAGAGGCCTCTTACATCGCGCACATATTGGTTTTGAAACTTGAAGTCATCTTCGATATACTTAAACAAGGAGCTCCACTTGATAGTACCACGACTTTTTTGTAATCCATAATAGTGGATCACATCTTTACAAAGACGTAGATCTTCTTCCAACGTAAATGGAGCGAAGCTTGGTTTCTTTCGTGTTGATGGAGGAGGAGATAATGGTTTTTGAGATGGAGAACATGTATAGTAGTACTCATGAACAAACTTATCAGTCATGTTTCGATATTGTCTACGAGGAGGAGATGCTGGAGGAGATGTTGAGATTGATTCATTTGGTTTCTGTAGTAAAGATAGTATCTCTTGTGTTGTTCGAGTTGGCCTTTTGGTATTTGAAGATGAACTAGACATCATTTGGTATTTTTCTCTTGATTGATTGTGATAAAGGAAGAGGGTTTGAGAAGAAGAGGTATCTAGAAAGATGATTGTTTGAGAAGAAGAGGTTCATTCTTTATATAGATTGATCCCCAACGACTAGTTAACGGCTAGTTTTTTTGAATTTTGTTGATTCGAAAAACTAGCCGTTGAGGTGTAGATAGAGTGTAAGAATAAGCTTACCATTTTGTATTTTTTTAAAAAAAACTCAAAATAATCGTTGGAACCATGAAATGAAAAATATAGCATAAACTGTAATGTAAAACAGCAATCCATAAAAAAAATTCAAGTGTGCAACCATGTTTTTACTACATAAAAACAAATACTCCTTGAACACTAGAAGTGATACTGAGTGTCTGGAATCATGTCGGGAATACCTTGCTCCATAACCAGATCGTCAAATTCATTGCCAGGTTGGTTTGGTCCTTGTGGTGCATTAAGTGATGTAGATGCTCCCAAATCTGGACAGTAAACTCCTTGAGTTGTATTTGATGAAGGCCATTGCCCCGCTTGAAAATATGTACCAGTACCCAATGAGAGATCTTCTGCAAAGTTGTGTTGTTGTGAATGAATAGAACGTTGTGAAGCAGAAGATCTTCCTGAATCCGAGCATGAAGTTGTAGCTCTCTTAAACGTCTCATTCCATAACACTTCCTTCGTTCCGGAAAGCGCTGACCATTGTCGTGACATATATTCATGGCACTGCTCCTATAAAATGCAAAAATAGATTAATTTTAGTTGAACATTCAAGCCAATATAAAGTGAAAATGCAAACAAATGTTGATTTACTTACCAAAGTCATATTGAATTCACCCCAATTATACGGACAAGGATGCATTGGAACTTCCACTAGTTGTTCAACACCGGACTCGGTGGCCACTGGTAAAGTGAACTCTACCTCTGGCAACTGCGGCATCTGTTGTTGTGTGTCATATGTGTAGCTCTGTGACATCAGGTTATCCGGCACATGAGTGGGAAGCACACTGGGAGGAAGTCTTGAGCTACCAACTGCTAAGTGATCGACGTTCTGTGCATGGTATGGCTCAGTGACATAACCTCCAACACTATGCGTTCTCCACCAACGGGTATATACATCCGGTTCGACTGCATAATAGCGATCGGGGCTTACCATTACAATCTCCCTGTCTTGAACTTGTTGTAGTTGTGGAGGATTTGCTGGGATTACAGTCACACCATGAATCTGCCTCTGGAATCTCTCAGCCAAGTACACACTCATTCTGGTGTTTGGGTTTTGCAGATCGTAAAACAATACTCTCATCCCGGATAACTGTAGTGTTGCATCATAAGCATCTCCTTGAGCATAACTACTGTTTATCCATGGCTGCCAGGTACATGAACCCAATCTCAAGTCAATCTGAGTTCTTGCGATGGAGCACGAATGTTTGTGGGCATCCTTTTGGCCTCCTGTTTTATCCCTCTTCCTTGACTGAATTCTTTCCCTGGTGAAGAGAAGCATCTTTGGGAATACATCTTCATGTCGTCCAGCAGGTAGTGGCACCTCTGGCTCTTTCAGTATGGGTTGCAGGTTATGGAAATAGTAGTAGTACCAGTATTCAAGAACCACAACCATGCCACATAGATCCTTACTGTCACCTGAAGACCACTCGTCAAGATATTTATAGGTATTTCCCAAAGAAGCTATACCCCAATCATAATCCCCAACTTCATTTAAATTTTGGAACAGTAGAATCCAACGTTTATCTACTTTTCCAGTAGAATTTGCAAGAAGAGTATGACCCAAACACCAAAGAAAGAAAATCCGTGTCAAATGCTCTGCAATATGAGTATTATCCAGCCCACTTCTACTTTGAATGTACCTTCTCAAGGCACCACATGATAGCCAGTTAACGTTCTCATCCCACGTCAAGCCACCAAACGTAGGCAAAGTACCAAAATACATATCTAGATCCTTATACTTTGTTCCAGCCTCCAATGGCGGCATAACTACTTGACGTTTTAAGGGAACACCAGTGGGAATGCCAGTTAACATATACCAATCTACTGGAAGAAGCCCAACCTCAAAGTCCCTAAAATGAAAGCTCTTGGTTTTCTGCCACCATCTCTCGGCTAGTGCTTCCACTAAGCCTCTATCCGAATTTGTGAAACTAAACTTAAAAATGCTAGAAAACCCGCAATTGTCACAGTATCGTTTTGCAACATCATTGTTTGCTACTACAATTTCATATAACGTGCTTATCTCTTTGACAGTACCTCTAAAGTTGACTGTCCGAGAGTTACTTAAAGGCTCTTGGCATCTATGTCGCACACCAGGCAAGTTTTTCCCGGACACTACCTCTAACAAAGCACACTCTTCTTCCATACTACAATAAAAACATAATGAATTTCCATCACAATTTAAATCAAATCAACAAACTCAATTTCAATCATACTCTCAATTTTAAATAGTTTCATCATACTATCAATGTGATAATCTTATCAATTCCAATCATACAATCATATTCATCATACTAACTCCATTTCATCATACAACTAAATTTCATAACCCTAAATTCAACATGCAAAATCAAATTGTCACCATTTTTTTTTCATCTAACAGTCTAACTATCTACAAAACATCAATACACATATATATTAATCATCAAATCAATCATAAAATCATCACAATCAAATATCAAGAACAATAAAAACATAAATGTTAAAAATCATACCTTGGTCACAATTGTTGACGGAATTGAGTGAAATTTGGGGCAAAAGATAGAGCAACAAATTTGCAACAAACCCACGGAAGGAATTTGAAAAAAAAAATCTACAATGGAAGATTGAGAACATGCATTTTCGGTTTAGGGTGGAGAAGAAGGGAAGGAGAAGAGAAATGGGGGAAAAATTTCTCCTGTCGATTTTTTGTACCAGAAATCTTATGCGCTGAACCGTTCAGCGCTTTGACCTGGTGTTGACGGTCAAGCGCTGAACCATTCAGCGTTTTCTAATAACGCCGAATGGTTCAGCGCTGAGCGCTGAACGGTTCAGCGACTGGACGTCCAATCTCTCCAAACCATAAGACCACCCCTCCCTTACTAGCTGACGTGGCTGTCCAGTCTAGTATACTAGACTGGACACCATAAGACTAAGCCTGAAGAATGATCCAAAGTCAACGGTACACCAATTTGATTCTTTTTGTCCCTAACTTCTTACCACGATCGTATTACATATAAAAGAAAGAAAAAGAACAAAAAACAGAATTATTAGAAAAGAGTTGATGCCTTCGAAGCTTAGGTGCTTATAAATGGAAAGAAAAATACTGAACCCAACAGATTGAACAAGTTATGGCAAAAACTCATCATCTAGGTTTCTCTCCTCTTCTCGTCGGGTTTCTCTTAGTTTTGTTTGTTTCAGATTTGGGGTAAGTCAATTTCTGTTCCACTAAACCATGCATGCATTTTACTTCCATAATTTTATTTCTTGTTGCATCCATCAGATACGTAAATGCTTTCTTTAATTACATGCAGATGCGTCCAAGTTGTTCTATGTAATCATGAAGTTACACCCTGTGAATATAATGTATTCTGTGAAGGATGGTGTGCTGATCAAGGCTTCCCTATGCTTGGCTGCGTTTCAGTTGATGAAAATACCGAGTGCATATGTGCATGGCGCATAGGTCTCCAGCAAGATTATATATAAACCAGCGTCGAAACGGCACCAACTATATACCTTTCCTTAATTTCTCGGTTCTTTGTAATAAGCTCCATGAACAAGCAATGGTTGGCTTATTTGTTATGTTTCTTGCAATTGCTTTTTGCATCAAAATTATAAGTTGTTCTATCAAAAGTTTATTGCGTGAATATGACTCTCATTCTTAATTGAGTATTAACTGAATCGAATTTGGATCATGAATCTCTATATTTCAATGATTTGGAGTTTGGACACAACCAAAGCAAAGTAGGAAAAGTACAAAGAAAAAGAGATTACAAAGAAAAGAGTTTCAAAAAAAACTTGCAAGTATTTCTTTTCTTTTAATGAAATACTAATCGTCTTCATTTACAATGGAATTGGTTGGTAACCGCGCAACGCAGGGAATTCTTTTAATGGAATCGTATTTTCGGAAAAAAAAAAGAGTTTGGACAAACTGATTTTTTTTTCTATTACAAAAAAAAATTCCCTCCGTTCTAACTAATTGAGCTAATTCAATTTAAAATATGTCTTAGATTAATTGAGCTAGTTCAAATATATAGGTTATGTTTCCAATCTTACTATTTTAATTGATTATTGTTATAAAAATTTGATATATAAGAAATATTTATCATTTCATATTCATGTTTATACTCATTTACGTAAGTGTTTTAAAATGTTTTTCAACAATATAAAGAATACAATCATACGTACCATAATTTAAGAGATATATCGTTTCTATATTTTTTACTATTATACTGTCTAAAGGGATATAATTGGAAAAGAAAAAATTATTCTCTCTTCTTTTTGCTCTAAGAATTGTGTAAACTTCAACTAATTCAATTAATCTGGAACGGAGAGATTATCTTTTATCGTATAAATGGAAATCAGATATGAGAGAGCCAACGTTTTCAAACGGATTTAAAAGGAAGAAGGGACTTCAAACGAGTCAAAATCTCTACTAAAACATAAATAATACTACTTGCTATTTGAGATGCTGATGACAAAGATGAGTGCTCGAGATCAGGCAACCATTTGTCAACAAACATGCCTGCATCACCCCCATTTGTAGATTTAGAAT
>JAJJMA010321670.1:23196-42519 GCA_023529015.1 Papaver nudicaule
TATTTTCAAATTCATTACACGACATTGGCTTCCAATATGTTTCGCCGATCATTCTTACAGTAGCATACAAGTTGTAAAAATCAGAAAATTTCTCATATAATTCATTGTGTATTCGTGTACTTAAAAATGTTTCTCTGAATGAGCCTAGCGCACCAATTGAATGCTCAAAAAGGACACATGATGTTTGAATAATCTAAATTCAGCAGTGAAATGGGTTTGAAGTGAGGTGTTCAAATTGATGAAACCCAGCAAGTCAAGCTGCAAATAGTTATGAAAGGTTGTTGTCAGGTATCCGAAATCCAGTCTTGCAAGCTAATGCCACACCCTGTTTTCGACTAGGGATTGCCGCCCCTGTTTGACAGGACCTGGCTAGATTTGCACATATGAGGTCAGAGGCTTACCTTGATGCTTCAAAACATATCTAAGCAGATGATGGTGTAAGTAATACTGGGTCTAGAGAATGGCAATTGGACAAAGTAATGAGAAGATATAATGAATTTTTATTCATAACTCTCTATGTTACAATTAAATCAAAATGTATACAGTGGATCTCCATTATGCCGTGCTACGGAAACAACAAAAATACAAGATCTGTTGAGAAGTAGATCTTATAAGGATTACAGAGTCTACCCTCGGAAGAAATGCAGAGGTTCCCAGATAACACTATCCTTACGGCCCTCAAACAGATGAGATCTATGACTTCAGACATATCCCTTTGTTAGCAGACAACCAACATACAATTCATTGCATCAGAAACCCTGAAAATCATCTGGAAACCAAATTTAACTTTTTATATCTGAGAGAAAATATCATAACTCGATTTAGATTATTGAGTCTCCTGATTTTTCCAAGATATACGCAAAGGTTCCCACACAAAATCAAAGTTCATTCCCATTGATCCCATTACACTACTTGTGTTTCTTCTGAAACAGAAAACTAAAAGAGATGAAGATGGAGAATTCAGAGCCTACTTTAGAGATATGAGTTTAGGATGTTTAGATCTTCTTGCTAAAGAGTGAGTATAAGAAACCCTAGGAAGGGTATTAATGTCAATAACACACCCAAGACGAGTACAAGATAAAAATGAAGCCCAGGAGGAGAAGCTTATTGGGTTCTGTTTACCTAGACCCATTTACCAAAGGAACAGTGGTCAGTAGCAAGTAAATTGATAAAACCAGGCAGAGATGAAAGAGCCTTTGCACCGTCTCGTGGGTTGGATTATAGATGATGTGTAATTAAATCTAATTAAAAACTTCAATCCAAAAAGATCGAGGTTAACTAGCAGATTAAACCCTATAATTTCAGAATGTTTTATTAAGCTGAGATTAAAAGTCGGGAGTTTTCTCAACTCTTAGAGTTTTTGGTCCCACTAAAAAAATTTATATCCAATCAAAAATCGTGCGAATATTTTCTCTCAAAGTTTCAATCTTCTTGAGCCCAAACTTATTCGAGAACCCTATCACTTTTCTTCCTCCGGCGCTTATCTTCTCTTCTTTCTCTAAATCGATCAACAACTCAAGCAGTTAAATCCTATCATATATTGGTAATCCATGATTCTATTTCTTTGATTCGTGTTCTCAATACTTATTCCTGTAATACTTATGAGAAACATTTGGGTTATTCCTCTAATTCAATTTCTCGCTGTTCTTATTTCTTAATACAAAACACTATCTAATCTTCACAGCCTAACTTTCACTTGCGGCTCTCCCTCCCTCTATTCTCTTTCGATCTCTTTTTCTTAATTTTGTTATCAGGTACACAAACTATAATCTCAATCAGGTGTTAATTTGATTTCTCTCTATTCTCTTTTTTTTTCCCAGATTGATTTGAAGATTAGATTAGGTTCTATTGGAGGTTTTTTTTTTTTTTTTTTTTTGCATTTTTTGTGCACATTCAGTTTTGATCTCTTGAACTGATATGCTAAAAGAACCTATCTTGCAGAAGAGTGAACAAGTTGGATGTTATGCTACTTGGGTGAATCCGATAATCAGATGAAATCTGGATTTATGGCTCTCTTATTAGGTAAATCCCTGTTTGTCGGATGTTATTCTACTTGGGTGAATCCATTCTTTTGTGGATAATGGGATGAAATCTGGATTTATGGCTCTCTTATTGGGTAAATCCCTGTTTTTGATTACGGGTTTGATCATGTTTGTGATATTTGTGATATTGATTTTGATTTACAATTCTTCAATGGTTATCCACTTAGAATGAATTTCAGAGTGCAGGTAAGTATGTATTCAAATGCAAGACCTCTACCCCTTATTGTGCATATTTGGTTGAGGAAACAATCATGGTGGTAACTTCTTCGTTATACAATCAGGTGAGTATGTATTCCCGTATTTTAATTTGGTTGAGGATACAATCTTTGTCATATTTGAAGTGTCATCCATGATTTGGGTAAATGTCAGAACCTGATTCTTTGGGTTTGTGACTAAAATACTTCAAGCATCAAAGTGAAGTGCAGTATGATTAATCAGTTATGGATAACTTAAGTAACTTTAATGTCAGAGAACACAAATAACCATTACAGAACAACAATACTACTGATATTGGAGAATAGGTAACCAGCTGTATGGTACCAAAAAACTTCCACTTTGTGCTCCAATACAAATGGTTATTGGGCCTGAATATTGTGTCTATGGAATGGGGTTGCCATCGTGGCACAATGGCAGTGTACCCGACTCCAAGTCAGAATGTTGCGTATTCCGTTCATTTTCTTTCTCCCATATAATCAGTCTAGGTGATGAGGTTTTAAGGTTACTTTTTAAATTCTTTTGATACATGATTTTTATTCCTACTCCGAAATGTATATCTTCAAATACAGTGGTAGATGTTTCGTTCATATAGTTTCAGAACCTGTTCATTTGATGTTTTGAGAGGTGGTAGATCTGTTATACCTCTCTATACTTATTTTACGGCTGAGTATGCATCCCTAAACATAAAATGCAGAATTTAGGTATTAGTCATATTAATTGTTATACTCACGATTTTGACTCCTTTTTGGTTGCTTTAGTTGCACCTGAAAACACTTGGGGTGATGAATACCCAGAATCTAAGTGTATGCATAACCTTTTCTAGAAAACCTAACTCTCAGTTCTTTCTTTCTCTTTTACCTCATCCTTTCCCTTCGTCTTTCTTCTTCTCTGCAGACCTAAACCGTAATTAACTTCTGATTCTTATTGATTTCTTTTCCTGTTTTGTTGACATTGCAGGTAATAATTTAATATACTTAAGTTTATGTACCATCTGGGACATGCATAATATGCTTAAAATTACATTTTAGAGTGATGGAAGCAAAATAGTTCCATAAGAAAGAAGCACTAATCGCAGCTAATGGAACATTTTCAGCAAGTAAACTATGCCATCCAATTTGGGCAGATATTTAGTTGCTTAGAAGAACTGCCTTCTCTTTGTGTTGGGGACAGTTCTTATAAGTCACTAACTAACTGCCTCTTGGGAGGTCAATGGAAGTTCTTAAGGAAAGAGAAGAAGAGGACCAAATGAGCGAGGAACGATCCTCGGTAAGATTTACTCTTTTGGTACAATTCTTATAAGTCACTAACTAACTGCCTCTTGGGAGGTCAAGGGAAGTTCTAAAGGAAAGAGAAGAAGAGGACTGCATGAGCGAGGAACGATCCCCGGGTAGATTTACTCTTTTGGTCAACTTCTCGATAATCTGTCGTATTTGTTAGGATATTAGTGTTGTCTTCAGTAGGTTGATGGTGTCATTTACCTTAAGGTATTCATTAGCATCTCAAATGTCCAATGCCATTTAGAGTTACCAACCACACCATACATAAAATGCAGAATTTAGGTATTAGTCATATTAAAGAACCTAAATGTATACCCGAAATTTAAATACATATATAGCCTTCATTAAAGAACCTAATTCTTCATATTATTCACTAATAGTATCACACGAAATTGTAGTGCAGCGGGGTATTAAGTTGGTCAGAGTAGTATATGATTTGAAGTTAGAGAATTCTAGATACATTCTTGAGGTAATTCACTGGATTAAAATATGAAGTGGTGTAACAGTCACATAAGCCTGATTGATGCATAATCACAGTTCTTACAATGGACAATTGATGCACCTTTTATTTTCACTCTTATATGCCACGAAGTTACTAAGAAAAATAGTCCTGCACCCACACCATCCATATATTGCCAAATTTCGAAAAAAAAAAACTATACATCCTAACTGCTCTTGAATCGAGGTTGATTTCCAATTAACCTTAAGTTTATCAAACATGAAGAAACAACTGACCTGAAGCTTAGTGGCTACACTACCAACTTGCTCCACCTTCTGACCATAAGACTTCCAACCTTTTTGTTGAAAGATAATATGAAATTCTATTTGATGCAGGGGCATATTGTGCCTAAATTGAGATGATTTCAATTCCTAGAACTGCATCACTATTGAATGTTACCTCATGCTGGGTCAAAACCAGTTAGTGTTCTGTGACTTAAATGGCCGTTTCTTAGCATTAAGTAAGAATGTATACAGGATATGAGTTAGATGGTCCTCTCTTTGATTTACTTTTGTTGGTTTGTTAGTAGTGGACTTTCTCACATCTTAAAATTAAATAATCAAGCTATTTCCAACTGATTATCTGATTGCAGGGTTCACGTACAGGTAACTGTGAAGGCCGTCTTGCTGTCCATCCACTTGCACTAATTTGGGGTATAACATTGGCGATGAAGGTAAGTTCTTTAGATCGCTCCAGTACTATATGCACCTCAAAAGCCAATACCAAAGTATACAACAACAACAACAACAACAACCAAGCCGTTAGTCCCAAACAAGTTGCCAATACTCAAGTATGCTTAAAAAAAGAACAAACTCAAAACTTTATTTTCTTTGCATTTCTGTATGTCCAAAAATTTGAATAAAAAGAAACACATACAACAACAGCTTACCTTCTCAAGTGTTGTTTTGATATTTAAGGTTCTGTCATGTGGGATTCAAATAAGACATTTCTATGGTTTCTATGGTTTTGCTTGAGGTTACCACGCTGGATGCTCCAAAGACAAAAAATAAAGCCACTGGACTGTCAGATTCCAACTAATTAATGTTCATAATATTTCTATTTGACCTGTTGTTCTTAGACCTTTGTATGTTGGTTTCCTTACCTCACACATGGAAAATATTTTTTTCATCTAACATTATTCCGATTGCTAAAATTGGTCGGTGCTTTTGGTGTTTAATTTTGAGGGTTGGTCAGTAATGTAATAGTGAACAGATTAACACGGGGTACTTCTATGGAAAGATTAGGCTGAAAGGTAGATGCAATTTTTCTCTTCTGGTGATGTCTTAACCAAAAAGCAGTGGACTGCATCAGATTTATTGATGATGTTAAGGAAGCGATTGACCGAGGAAGGTTTGGATAGAGGAAGTATAGGTGGAATTTCATGTGTTATCTTAGTACCTAGATTACGGTGTCACGGTTAGAAAAGACATTCGTCTTACAATATTGTTGTAAACTTGAAAGATAATAAAACGTAGATAACCATGGTTTGCATCATGTTGGTTGCAGAATAGTCTGGAAATATCTTTTCTCTGAAGTAGATGAGCATTGTAGTCTTCCCTCTTTTTCTTATTCACCACTCCTTGGATCTTTGTCCCATACAAAGAGATGAAGTTTCAGTGGGTAGAGAAGCAGATCAGTACTACTTTGCATACTATTTCACTAACCACACCCCACATGGGGAGCCCATAAGAGAACAATATAAGCCTAACTTCAAGCCGACCAACTAAGTGTGACTGCCTTCAGACCACCAACCAAGTGTGTTACTGCCTATAGCCTGTGCAAAGGCACCGTGTGAGCTAAAAACTGAAACGGAGGTACAGTCCATAGGTGGGCAGTTAGCACGGATCTGAAGCGGTTTATGAGAGGGAAGCAACATAACAGAATAACATACTCTTCCAATTCGTGCTTGAAATCACTTGACACCGTTTTCTCCTATATATATTTCTTTAACTTTCAGTCCAGTGTAACATAAACCAGAATCAAAGAAAGCAAGAGACTATTACATTTTCAAGGAAAATGCTCTCCTAAATGCCTATTGGTATCAGAGGATTGAGATAAGAAAAAGAAAGGGAGATACAGATTAGAAGACAAATATATATATATACATTCTTATCTTACAGTACATGCACCAAACTAACAAGACAAGCAATTTTACTATAAGCCATCTCTATTGTGTTTCTGTAGACTTCCCTACCTATCACAACAGCTCATCAATGTAAATAGGGTCAAACCCGGTAGCCTTCTTCTACACCCGACTACCCGAGTGCCTAATAAAAGAGGAAATGGCAGATCATACGGGCCCGTGCAACGCACGGGCTTACCACTAGTTTATGTGAAATTGAATTTTATTACAACAGAAACTTGATTACAAATTGAGAGGAATCTTTTATCCCATACTATTTTCTATTAACTGAGAGGAAAAGTCACTGTGTGACTCCAAAATAACCTCCTAGGACATTTTAGACCTTTGGCTCTCCGATTATGAGAGCATAATATACCGGAGGTATTCCCTTCTGTTGCACTAATTAGTGCATCTAGTGCAAGTGCAAGTGCAAGTCCTCGTGTCAATCCCTGCACATTGGTAGGGATGTTGGGCCATCGGATAGGTTATGGAAAATGGCTCATACAATGCCTTAAATGTAAACAATATGACATGGATGTCAAACGATCAAGGTTGTGAAAACGTAAAACGTGGAACGAATCGTTTTCTAATTTTGAGAATCGAATCGTATATTAAATCGTGAATCGTAGATTCATGGTAAAAAATTATAACAAGTAAAATGATATTAGCCTATATATATTTACTAAATATTATAAAGGAAGTAAAAAAATATTAGCCTATATATTTATTTACTAAATATCTCACGCCATTATGGTTAGATAATTTGCTTAACTAATAATTACTTCTTTTAAGGGCAACACGTGTTAGCACTAATTCCTATGTAGGAATAGGTGTCAAAGACCCAGCAAAAACCAGAGTTTCTCGTACTTATGTCTTCTTCTTCCTTTTCCGAAGCTGCTACATATCGCCCGGATCGGTCCCCCTCTTTCATCGCCCCCTATGTGGCAACCATGACAACCACAAATTCTCACCCACAACCCCACCAACCAGGAGCTGCAGGGCCCCCTGCCTTTATATGGGCTAATAAAAAGATGCCACCTAGGCGGGCGACGAATCCGGGGGACCGATCCGGGCTATAAGAAGCATTTTCGTTCCTTTTCAAATAACCACAGAGTTATCTCGTACTTTCCGTCTTCTTCTTCCTTAAAAAAAATAGGGGTTTTTGAGTTTTCCCCCCTAAATGAATTAGTAGTGTAGCTTTCCCCCCTAACTTATTAATACTAGTAACTTACCCCCCTAAATTATGCTTTCTACCAAAAAAGACCTTACTGCTCGTGTGCGACTAACTCGTGTGTGTATTACAACTTGAACAGCCTATTATGCCCTCACATGGGTAACATGTTCCTGCACTTCATCATCATTTACACTTCGTTTATGTTCAAAGTTTCACCAAAATGTCGAACTCAAGCACAAACCAAACACCATCACATGACAAGTACACGTTGAGGAAGGTAACTAAATTTGTATGTGAAGGCACGGATGTGTTAATATCATCCATCATCTGAGGGGTAATTGAGAAAGATATACGGGAAAGCACCAATGTTTGTATGTATATTTTACTTACTATTTGCCACTGATTATAATAAAAAAATTGCACAAAAGTAAAACCCACGTTTAGTTTCCTGGTTTGAGTAGAATTAAACAATGATTCATGAAAAAATTTCTGCTTTAAGTAAATTTATGTTGCACAAGAGTTGTTCGGTGAAATGTTTGCGAATGGTATGATAAGTAAAAATGTAAAACGATGTCATATTGGACTATGACGCAATCGAACATTTCACGTTTCTATCATCTGTACTTACTCAAATCCCTAATGCACTGTTTTTTATCATCGTACTCGCGTTTGCTTGATTTAGTCTTTAGATTGAGCCAATGGGTAGATACTTTTTGTCTGATTCCTTTTTTTTCTTCTTTGTTGTTGTTTATTTCTTGTTGATGATCAAAACTTAAGATGCAAAGCCCATGTATTTACTGTTACGATTTATCAAACGTGAGAAAATTTTATCTTTCATTTCTTTCGGTCTATTTTTAGTCCAGATTTTCAAACGTGAATTTGATTACGGTTCAATTTACTTAGAATTTTCTATCAATTTTTATCTTCTTAGTTCTATGTTAAAAGCAAAACCATGAGGGTATAAATGGTAGTTCAAGTTTTAATACACACACGAGCTGGTGGCACACACACGCTAGGGACTTTTTAGGCAGAATTCATACTTTAGGGGGGTAAGTTACTAGTATTAATAAGTTAGGGGGGAAAGCTACATTACTAATTCATTTAGGGGGGAAAACTCAAAAACCCCAAAAAAATAACCACCGTCTCTCCTTGCGAAAAATATTGGTTCTCAAGCCTCAACCATTACACAGTGGTGATTAAAAAACAGAAGGATTCAAATTCAGATATACATAGAGTTTGGTCAAGTCTTATTAGTAATTTATATGTAGTAAAATGTTAATATGTACTCCCTCCGTCCCACATAAATTGAGCTAGTTGGGATTTGCACAATTATTAAGGCAAGGAAGAGAGAGATTAGCTTTTTACTGTTTTTTCCAATCATACCCTTATAGATAATATGATAGTAAAATTTGGAAACGACATATCTCTCAAATTATGATACGTATCTTTGTAAAATTTATATCATTGAAAAGCATTTTAAAACACCTACGCAACGAGTATAAACATGACTATGAAATTATAAATATTTATCATACTAAGATTTCATAACAACAATCAATTAAAAAGGGTAAGATTAGAAACTTAACCTATATAATTGAACTAGCTCAATTTATGTGGGACAAAATCAAAATAGAACTAGCTCAATTTATGTGGGACGGAGGGAGTATATTATAAATGCTATCTCTGAAAGAGTTTTCAATAAATTAACAAGAAATTGGTGTGTAAATTTCAGTTTATGTTCAGATCTTATATTTCAGTTGTTTTTAATCAGAATCTAATATATCAGTTTAATCTTTGATTAGGTATGTAAAAGGAAATCTATGGTTGATCTTATTTGATTGGATTTGTGATATGTAAAAGGAAATCTCTGTGATTTTGTGGTTGTTGATGAACCGAGATATTTTTTTCATGATCGGAGATGAGGAATTTTTCAGAAAAATATAGCTTGACTTAGTCATGAATCTTATAAAAGATGTTGATTTTTCCGATTCATGGCAAAAACGATTCGCACATTAATTCGGAAACGGCAAAAATGCGGAGCGACAACTCGTGAATCGTACGATTTTCACAACCTTGCAAACGATCCTAGTTAGCAAATTCGGAAACGGCAAAAATGCGGAGCGACAAACGTGCGCGCATTAATCGGCTAGAACAAAAGTCAATTCGGTCAGAAATGCGGTCAATGTATGCGGGGTTCGGTCAAAATGCGGGAATTCGTACGTACGCGTATAATGCGTTTTATAAATACTAATTCGGGATCCAGAATTCGGCTTATATTAAATTATTAAAATAGAGTTTTATATAGTATTTTAGAAAAATTAACTTATAATTTAAAGATTTAAATGACTATATTTACAATACATGCAATGTAATCATCAAATAACGCTTGGTTCAGTGGTTCCATGGCTAACTTGGTGCGCGAGTGATCTAGAGTTCGAATCCCAGGTATTAAAAGTAGTTTGGGCCGTGTGTTTAGGAGATAAGTGGGCTGACGAACTATTCGTTAATTCGTGTAATGCGCGAATAAACCGGTGGAACCATAAAAATCGTGAATACGGTTCGGGGTTGCAAAAGTGCGCCGGTTTGATGCGTGAATTCGCAACACGGCAATATTCGTGAATTATTCGCCAAAAAGTCGCGAATTTGCTAACTAGGCAAACGATGCCTTAAAAGCAATATAAAATTTTTTTTGCATCCCCTGCATAAAAATTGGTGGCATCCATACTTTTCTTGGGCAATGAAATGAAGTCATGTAGAACAAGAACCCAAAGTTTGGATTTTAACTTAAAAGGTACACGAAAATAAATATATAGATCCAAAAACAACTCTTACTTGTGTTAGAAGATATTATAATGTTATATACAAGGTCTTCTGGCTAATAAGTAAACCCTAAAGGCTAAAGGGCACGAGAGGAAGCCCAGATTCGGCCCAAGGGAAGACTATGGATTCTGATTAGCTACCTACGCCTGACTGCCCGAGGTACCCTTGTAATTTTCCAACTTCCAAGAACTTGAAAACTGTAGCCAAAGAAGTTCAGAGGACGGTGTACATTAAGAACAGCGTTAAGATTTAGATATCACAATTTGATCGAATCAAAATAGAATTGAAAACGAAAGTTTAACGCGATTCAGTTGGTAAATGTGAGTACGGAAGTCTTAGGAAATGCTAGACAAACACATATTGGGCTCATATATTTATTATTCAAACACATAAAACCATGATCTTACATAAAGCAAAACATACACAATTCATCAAAGAAAACTGATCATAAATAAGCATTGATCGACCCAGATCAAGAATGGTTTCAAATGACCATATCTAATTCTGGCTAAAAGATATAACATCTCAATTAATGACCTTATTAGTGAAGCAATTATATGAACTAGCTTCACATCTGCAACACAAACAGATTCAGCCCACATATCATCGATAAGTCTGATACAGTTTAGTCAGATACACATGTCCCCCATTCCCAGTCACTGCAGTGCGTCCCTGGACAACATCTGTTATAAAGTATTCCACAATCTTCACCAAGCCTGGGACATCTTGTACAGGTCAAGAAAATCAAACCAGTGCACGCAAATCCGTCACAACAATGTGACTCTTCGGGAAATCCGTCGAGAGGACGACAGCCTTCATCCAGATTCTGACATGAATTAACAGAAGAAAAAGAAAGCGAAAAGATCATAACCATCACAAACAAGACGTTCATTACCTTCTTACTCTCCATGATTTCGATCGCTTGTCACTTAATTTCTTGCCTTGATTGAATGAATTCATTGGTTGCTACGGTGGTAGTTATATACATCATTTTGGAAATCAAATTTCACCTTAGTCCTTATAATATTGCATATGACATCAATGAACTTGAACCAAATGTTCAATTATCGATGTAATCCAACTAATATTTTTATGGATTGAGTTTCATTAACACGTTATCTCATGTTAGAAAGTGGACTTTAGATATATTTATCACCTATCTAGTATACTTAATAGAATGACGTTTAGCTATAATAATTTTTCAATTAATATTTTGGTTTCATTATCATGCTAAAATTGTCTTAATCTAGCTTAATCATGATAAGGATCAATTATACGTTCCCTGAAAAACATTGAATATACCGGAGTCTTGATCAAGTTTGAATAAGTATAGGTGAAGCATCACCTTATATTCGAATATGCTTCTAATGGCACCGGAAGAATAATATCCTTACCTATAATCAATGCATGTCTGGCTTCAAAGGAAGGTGTGGAATTTTAATTTATCATCCCTCGGTCTCGGGTGTACTTCAGATGACATACGTACACCTAAGGCTTATTCCTAACAATTTGCATATGCTGCACCGTGCAATAAACCGCCAGCTCCACTGTCATCAGCTAGCGTCGACAAGGCACCAACTGTTAGGAATAAGCCTTTGCGTATGGGACTTGCTTTCCATCTCTGGTTGTATTATTGAAGGGAGTAATTATAAATGAAGTCTTTTGAGTAAGTACATTTTAGAGTACCTTTAGGGTGTTGCAACTGGGTAGGCTTTCAACGATTCTACGTTGGGCCTGTGTTTTGGGGACTTTTTAGCATATAAAATATCAATGTCTTGCAAGGTACTTGGATTATTTGGGGATCAGGCTTTTTACAATCCGTGTAATTAGCATTAATATTTGGGGCTAAATTACAACTTGTCTTGTATTTGGCATTTTTATTTCGGGTTTTTAGTTTTCTGTATTGTATATTCTTAATCTTAATAAAATTCTCTTCCAATCATAAAAAAAAAGTGTAAGCGCATCCGATTAACATCAACTTGGGCCAATAATTCAATTTGTTTTTTAAGACACTCAGACACGTCACACACCATTGGACACTATTACCCTTATAATGTTAGAAATTGAAAACTAAATCTCGACCTATTCTTCCCATCTCTGTTTTGTTCGTCAACTTCTCCATCCCCAAGTTGTTGGCGTAATAATATAATCAGTTTGATCAAATTGCTATGTTTCTCGTAAATTCTTTGTATTATTTAAGTTGTTTCCAGTAGTGTTGATCATGTTATGACAAGTTTATAGTAACAGTCTCGAGTTTAGCTAGGCGCCTAGGCCTGTGTTGATTCTCAAGTACTGGTATACCACAGGCCAATTGGCCAGATTACCGGTCAAAACCTTGCTACATGAGATGTGATATATGTCATTTACATCGCTTGCATTCATCTCGAGATTATCTAGGTCAAGTCTCGCCAACCATAAGCCAAATGGGCGCCAAACCATCGACTGAAGGTTCTAGATAGCTAGGTACCTATGTGATGTACGATATACATGATCATCTAAGATGGAGGTGGTGCACATTCATTCTAATTATGTGATGGACAACCAATTAATATGCGCTGCAATTTGATTTTTCTTCGAATCAGTTTCTTTGAATGACCTTTTCCACTGTGGGGGTGGGGCTACTATGATCCATGTTTACAGATATAACCAAGGATCAGCAATATCCAGTGATGGAGGCAGAGGAGGTGTGTGCTGGAGCCCACTCTAAAATCTGCCATATCACGTTTTACCCCTTTAAAATGTCTACTTTTTTTAATGATAGCCCACCCAAAATTAATAATCCAGCCCCCAGTCTCCCAATTATATGTCAAACTTTCAACACAAGTTTGTTAATCTTTTAGGTCTATGTGTGTGTAAATTAGGGATTAAAGCTAGCCCTAATAGCCAAAAAAGTCTAAAATTTCCGCTTATTGATTTTTGTCTAATCACAAAAAACGGCAAAAAATTTCGGACGGCCTTCGGTCACCATTTTATTACATTGATACCAGCACTTTGTTAATAGAAAATTAGCACCTCCAAACATAAAATCTTGGTTCCATCGCTAGCAACACCACTAATTTGTAACGAATGAAACCCTGAATAGATGAATTATGTGAGTGGTAGTTGGCATATACATGTCCTGAATTTGCTGATTGAGAGCTTTGCAGATGTCTGGTTGTCGTGGATTACTGAAATAGTTGGCATACCAGTGAAGTCTGAGAGTATGTAAAGGCATCCAACATAGAAATTCTGCAGTGAAATGGGTTTGAGGTCTTCAAATTGATTAAACCCATCAAGTCGAGCAGCAAATAGTTGTATCCGAAATCTAGTCTTGTAAGGTAATGCCACACCCTGTTTTCGACTAGGGATTAGATTGGCACACATGAGGTCAGAGGCTTACCTCGATGTATGAAGGGTGGAAGTGGTTTTCAGGTATTTTTAACACACTGCCAAAGTTTTTTTTAGCGTGTTTTATCGTGAAATGCCTGGAAACTGATACATGCTGGTGTGTATTATAGAATTTAAACGGGGTCTAGAAATGGCAATTAGAAAGTGATAATTGGACAAAGTAATGAGAAGATATAATGAATTTTTATTGATAACTCTCTTTCTTACAAAGAAATTATAGCGATATATACTGCAGATGTGAACTTAAGAGCTACCGGAAATAAAAAAACAACTTGTGCTTACTTCATTTCAATTCAAAGAGGAAATATCATTATGCTTATGGGAATTACCGAGTCTAACGTACCCACGTTTTACTGGAAACATATGAGATTTTTCACTTTAGAAGTCAACACCCACTTTACAATTATAGATAAACCAATTACAACTTAGATCTGAAAGGAAATATAATAATGCGAATTTAGATTATTGAGTCCCCAGATTTGATATACGCAGAAATTCCCGCACAAAATTTAAATTCAGTCCTATAAATCCCATTACACTACTTGTGTTTCTTCTAAGACGGCAAAGAAATGAAGATGGAGACCAGATCAGATTTCAGAGATAGAGAGATGCAGAGGGTAGAGCGGCTGCAAAAGAGGTTTTGAGTCTGGACTAGGACGATGTGTTTAGGTCTTCTCGGTGAAAAGAGTGAGTATAAGTAAGCCCTAGAGAAGGGTGTTATTGTCAATAACGTACTGAAGACTTGTACATGAAATGAAGCCCAGGAGGAGAAGATACTCTTATTGGGTTCTGTTTAGCTGCATACCCATTTACCAAAGGAATGCATAGAAGAAAATTAATATTGTCTTTCTAGTTATTCTTGTAAGGTGTTCTGCATGGAGTTCAGATAACCAATGCCGTCTATCTATCTTCAATCACTGCCTGTCAATGGGGTTGGAAATTGTGTTTTCATATCACCAAAACTATCCAGCATTTCATGTCGGCGGCATATATACTGTGTATACCTCCTGTTTTTCAGAATCCAAACAAGTTTGTAATGAGGTGGTTTCAGTGGATCAAAAGCGAGGCTAGCTAATTGGGCCGACCGAGCGAAGCGAGAGAGGACCCTATATATGGTGACATTGTGTCAAATGAATAGTGATTTTTTTTCTTCAATTTAACACAAAAAGATTGAGGAGTTTTCACCGGGGTCCAGTGAAAAGGCCAAGTAACCCCTCAAAAGGACGTAAACATAATTTTTATGTTTTTTTTTTCTTTAGATATTTTCATAAATAAACCAAAATGTGAAGGGCTATCGCGTAATTATTCAGATAACGAAAAAGGACACTGAGGTTGGAAATAAGAGAATTGTTGAGGGCATTTGTGTCCAAACAGTTCAAAAATCGGTCCAGATGTCCCGGGATCGAATCCCACCCCCTTCCAAAATCCCTCAAAAATTTTCTCTCGTTTTCTGTTTCTTCTCTTTTTGTTTTGCTCTACAAAAAAAAAACTGGTTAGGTTAAGCAATGGTTGAGCGATCAGAGTGATGAAAGATTAACATTCTTGCGAAGAAGAACGCTAGCAAAGATTCAAGGGCAACAATTCACGACAGAGGGACAGATTCATTGTGCTTAGTTATGATTTTGAAATTTGATTTTTAGGTTTTCCATTATGGTTTCATTCAATTTATTCGATGGAGATCAGTTAGGGTTTGATTTTCAGTTATTCTACCATAAAATACCAATCTCCTATCAAATTTAGAATATTATATTTTCCCAAGTAAAAATCAAAGTTTTATTTCCCCCAAATTAAAACCAACGAAGAGCAAATTTTCGTGACCCTAATTGTTGTATATGGTTATCAATTTTAACATATTTTTTTTTAGAAACTGGAAATCTTTGTGAGGAAGATCTCTGAAAGAGAAATTGCAACGGTTGTCATAATCTACTGAAGTTACTCAAGTTAGTACTTCAATAAACTTTTACGTTTCTTTAAAGTTCTCATTTCTAAGGTTTATAACCATATACAACGGTTGTCATAACTGTTTGTGAAATTGTCAAACAGATTATTATTGTTTTAAATGGGTTTAAGTACTTAAAGAAGGAAACCGAAGCTCAAACTTGGGGCAAGTATTGTCAAACATGGAGGTGCTAATCTTTAATCCTAATTTTCTTTTATGATGATCTTCACTGTGGAGACTTTTGAAAGCAATGTATATATAGACCACTCAGTATGAATTCAGGAAGTAGTACCAATAGACACACAAGATATGTATTAGTGATATAACTTTGGGGTACATTATAAAGCTGCAACAGGGGAAGTTGTATGGTTAGTTAATTGCTAGCTCTTGGTGTGCACTCAGCTCTTTTTTGTGGACATTTTCTTGAGTCCACTTTCAGAAATGTATACTGCGTCAGAGGCTGCCTAAGCCATATTTGACAAGTGATGTGCTTATTCCACAGAGCATCGTACCTTAACACATCTTTTGACCGTTTGCTAAATCTGGTACACATCATGAACATGTTTGTATGGTTCCAAATATGTATTCTTTATTTTTTGTATATAAGCCAGAACATGTCTTTGTGCTTTCTTAATAAGTAAGAACTGCAAAAGCAGTAAACCTATGAGTTAGAACATACCTTGGTTGATGGCTACATGAGTCATAACCCACAAATTTCTTTTCGGATCAATTGTTCATTTCTTTGTTGATTTACATCTGCTCCTATATAATTATTATTTTTTGGGTTGAGATAGTATAGTTGAATGGTATACTGGTCTATCTAATTTTGTATCATTGGTATTTGTTTAGATATGTTGATGTTTGAAGTTTGTTTTAAGGTTTTAGTTTTAGTGTTAGACCTGTGTTTTGGTTGCCCAGCATATAGATTGATTTTTTTTTTACAAACTTGGTCATTTAATGATACTTGACACAGGTCCTGCCACTGCAGACCGCCAACAAAAATCCAAATCTCTAGCAGAAAAGGTTATTCCCCTGCCCACCCATCAATTTTGATGTGCGGAAAACCCATTCCTCAGGAGTGGCAAAGCCTCACTGTTTGTGTTGGTTATTGATAGTTATCTGTCTTTGATAGTAGACTTATGTCTGCTAAATCAGTCTAATTTAATCTAAATAGAGTTGTTGATTGGTCTAAACCATCTTTATGGACATCCCATGGCTTACCTCGCTCCCACTTTGAAGTTTGATTTTTAGGTTTTTACTTAGCAAATAATTAGTGTAAGTATGTCATTGTTTGATACTTCGCCCTGTCTTAAGTATGTATACAGGACTCATCAGCCTTCATTTGTGTTAAAGCAGCGTGTTGCATTTCTTCTCTCCGTGGTCGCTGAAACAGAACTCATCAGCCTTCCTTCACTGTTAACCGCGGTGCTGTTACAGGCAAACACCAGATTGTCCATTGACCAGGTAATTCTGCTGCCAGCTATAATCTTTATGCAAATTGGTAACTTTTCCCTTTTTCGTATTGTTAATCGTAGACTAATTCCCTGATGCGAACCCCTCCTGCTCACACTGACTGAAAATAATAAATCTCAGGCCGCCTTATATGTTCTTCCATCGAATTTCGAAGAGGTTGCGACTGGTGTCCTTAAGGTGTTGAACAATTTGGCGCTCTTGGCTATCAAGTTGATGCAAAGAATGCTGGTAAGTTTCTGTTTCTCACTTTTTTAACTTGATTAACTAAACACACCAAATCTAGTTCCTAAGCAAAAGTTAGTAACAAGTGTTGTGACAAAATATTCAACAGACCACGTCGTATTTCTTACATGTCTTCCTGGTATCACCCAGATACGAGCTTTACAACTATAGTGATGGCGTTGAGAACAATAAGTGGTAATCTCAGATACTGAGTCGCATTAGGAATAATTGTGGATAGCTGTAGAAAACGGAAAATTGTCAAGTTGTTTGGATGCACACAGGTGGGTTTTGAGCAATTTCAGAGTACGTTGCCTGTCAATAGAACCATTCCCTGTAGTACATGTGAAATCCTAACATCAGTAGTACTCAATCTTCTTAAACCTGGTTTCTGTGCTTGTAATTTTGGGCTTATTAGGGGCAACCCATTAGTAGAAAGAAACAGGTTAGAAAGTTTTGATCTTCGTCTCCTTTTTTGATCAACTTTCTTTTTCTTCTTGTTTGTATTTGGTGTATCTTTTGAAAGGATTTTATAATTTGGAGTGACGACGAGGAGGCTTAAGTGATCGGAGGCAGGGGCGGAGCCAAGATTTCTAGGTTGTGATGCATGTTTTGAATGCAAGGCACTTCTAGAAAGGCGTCGAAAGGAGAAGCAATTGCAAGAATTATCAAATGCAACAATGTAGAGTCTAAAGTTTGTTTACTATTTTGCTTATATTTTTTTTTGCCTTTACAAATTCTTTGTTCTTTCTTCGGTCGGGCGGCCCACTTCCACTGTGATAGCGGTCATCTAGTAGAGATATAGTATATAGGACTAGAGAATTTGAGTCCTCGTGCATGGATTATAGATGTAGTAGTTGAGGTTATTTGAATTGTTACTAATGGGGCAGAGATGAACTATTCCACTTTGGCAAAGAAGAACAACATCGCAAGATCTTCATTTGTGGCACCAAACTGTTTAACGACCTATTCCAAAAGACTCCAGATCTTTGACTCATGTACCTGGGTGCAATTGGCCGAATTAATTGTCAGATATGAACTAAATCATTCTCTTTACGGTCTTTTCAAATTCCAATGCATCAAAAGCTAAGCTAACGAAAGTTTAACGCGATTCAGTTGGTAAATCTGGAAACTCATGAACGCCCCTCCCATATTCCACAAGGTTCGCCTACACCAGACGAACACGCATTAACAGATGCTAAAAAGACAGCAAAAACCATAACCAATACAAAGAACAAACTCATGACATTTTTGTTGTTCTTCATGTCTTATTATGAACGAAAGAAGAAACTTAAGCTTTTTTATGTAATTTTTGGTGGATTTGATTTTGAGTATATTGTTTGCTGAGATTGCACCCTCTTATTTATAGTACTTTGGCTACATGTACAACTGTTTGAGATGTCAACTCTATCGCCAGCTGCCCTTTAATTATTTCAATATCAATTACTAATCTAGATGTCCCTAACTAAATAGAAGAATGATCGTGAAGGTTAATAATAATATATGTCATGATCACCCGATAATAATGAGGTTAGGATCAATTTGTCATAATCATGGCTATAGTGGCCGACAAAAACATTCAATATATACCGAGTCTTGAGGCAAGTAGAACTAATATATTAGAGGGTGATAAGATATGTGATGCATCACCTTAAGTAATTTGAATATGTATAATTCTATAATGACCCCCAATTGGTTATATTTACTTCATTAATTAAAAACCAAGAAAATACTGAAAAGCCAAATTCGAGTTTCGAGTTTACATTTGAACAGCCGTACTGTTTTCCATCAGGTACCATGGGTGTCGGCAGATGGCATCTGTTGAAGATGGCATCTTTAGTTCTCCCAAAGAGGAGATGATAGTATTTATAAATTCATTACAGGACAGTGGCAAAGAAGAAGACCATTGCAAGATCTTCATTTGTGGCACCAAACTGTTTAAGAAATTGACAACACCAGTATCATTCTGTGAGTTTCTTCGGTCAAGGAAGAAAAACTTGCCATCTGTTGGGACAATCTGCTCCTTGACTAAGCCAATCGTCTCGGTTCAGAGCTATCTACATGCTAGTTAAACATGCGGAAACAAACTAGCCAACAAGAAACACTTGATCTCTCGGATTGCTCCATGAACCTTATGATCTAGGATAAGAAAAGA
>JAJJMA010321670.1:63374-97635 GCA_023529015.1 Papaver nudicaule
TATGCGATAATTTGGTAAACAATGACTCAATTATGACCTGATTTTTCCTCAAATTGATGTAACCTTGAATTTCATCTTGGACTTTTCTTAATTATATATAAGAATGACTCATCAGAACGTTTCTGTTTTTTTACTAAATTCTATTGAAAAATAAATAATTCCTTATAAATTAATAATTATTATATTATAAAATATGTAATATTGCACTAAAATAATAAAGTTTTCCGGTCCCCATGCTAATTTTTTAAAGAGAACATTAATTAAATACTCCTATAATTTCAACCCCAAAAATTTAGCCTTATTCAACTTTATAAATACCCCTACTATAATTTCATTCCTAAAATACCCTTTCTTATATAATTATTTCTCATTTTATTATTTCAAAAACACAAAAAATGTTCTACCACCACCTCCTACCATCGACACCATAACCAACACCACCTCCGCTACCACCACCACTATCTCGACTCCACCACCAACAACCACCACCTCCGCCACCACCACCATTAACGCACATTCACCACCAACAACCACCACCAGCACCACTAACCACCACTACAACCTCCTCCAGTAACCGCCACCACCACCAACAACCACCACCACCACGACCCCCTCCAGCAACCACCATCACCACATTCCGCCGCCACCACCAATCACCACCACTACAATCTCCTCATGCAACTACCACCACCTGCACCACCAACAACAACCACCACTTTTTTCCGCCTCCAGCAACCACCACCTCTCTCGCTACCGCCGCCGCCGCCACCGACAAATTATAGTTCCAACATGACTTTTTTACACCACCAGATTTTGGTGTCTAGTTGAAAATTGGACAACATTTATGTGTCTAGTTGCCAACTAGACACCATGATTGTATGAACAGGAACTCTGTGCACACCAGATTGTGGTGTCTAGTTGCAAACTGGACAACGTTTTATGTGTCTAGTTGCCAACTAGACACCATGATTGTATGAACAGGAATCCTGTGCACACCAGATTTTGGTGTCTAGTTGCAAACTGGACAACATTTTATGTCTCTATAGTTGCCAACTAGACACCATGATTGTATGCAACAGGAACCCTGTGCATACCAGATTTTGGTGTCTAGTTGCAAACTGGACAACATTTTATGTGTCTAGTTACCAACTAAACACCATGATTGTATGCAACATGAACCATGTGCACACCAGATTTTGGTGTCTGGTCGAAAACTGGATAACATTTTTTGTATCTAGTTGCAACCTAGACACCAAAATTAGGTGTTAAATTGCCAAGTTGACACGAATCAGTGAACCTAGCGTGAGTCGAACACGCATCTTCTGACCTTGAGTCAGTCGTGCTACCATTGCACTAAAGGTTCGTCTTGGAGGTCTTTAAAACTATCAACACAAATGTCTAACAATATTATCAACAGGTTATATGCAACAAAATCTTATCATTTTATATATGCTACACATAATCAGGCGCTAATCATAAATGAAAAGGTTTAAATCGTCAACCAGTTGCACAGGTCAGTCAGTGTGTTTTTGATACATACCCTAAACAGCTACACTTACTGGTTAAAATGAGACTGAACAGTAGGCCAGCAATGTTTGCCAAAAATATTATTTTTCATTTATGAGAAAAGAAAACATCAAGAATACTTATAAGCAATATACCAGTGTTACACAAGTACCTCGTCAACTTGAATTTCTTTAGCTCCTTTGTCATGAATGATCTTAGCAAGATACCCATCCTCCATACACTCCATTTCAACCGTCGCTTTATCCTTAGAAAACTATTTAAGAAAAATGTCAGACATCGTGACCTAGGTGCATAGCCCAAATTCACACGATAAAATAATACTCCCTCCGTTCCAATTTACTTGAGGGTTTTAAGATTTTTTCATGTTCCAAATTACTTGAGGGTTTTCCTATTTTCCCCAATTTTTTGCTAAATTATCCTTACTTTGGAATCACACAAAACATAGGAAATAGTAAAAAGATTGACTTTTCTTTAATATCCTATATATTTTTATTCCTAAAAACATAATACACTAGAACCTATGAACAAAAAGAATTAAAAACTAAGAGAATTAAATGTATTAGGGAGATATTATTAAGGGTAAATTAGGGTAGAAAATAATCTCTTTCATTTTTCTTAAACTGCGTGAAAAACTCAAAACCCTCAAGTAAATTGGAACGGAGGGAGTATCATATAATGAAGTTGTAAAACTACATTAAAATTGGCTATATAAGATGTTTGCTCCTAAGAATCTACATTTTGTGTGGGTGAAACTAAAGTATTCGGAATTAAGCAAAACAGTTGTAGTCCATTCATTTTTGGTAGTGGCATACATAAATCTACATATTTAAGCTCACACTGGGTTAGGAAAATATATACTCCCTCCGTTTGTTTATTTTAGTCCTAATTGACAAAGTCAAGATATTAAGGAGATCAATGGATTTCCCAAAGTGTCCTTGAATTATTACCAAATTGAGTAGTATTACAAAAATTATTAAGTTTAGTTTTAATAGGTAATAATAAAATAGATAATGAAATCAAAAATAAAAATGAAAACAAGATAAAAATAAAATTAACTTTTAACACTTGGACAAATAAAAATAGAACGAAAGACAAATAAAAGATATGATGGTAATTTTGTTTCCTTATTATACAAATAAGATTTGAGATTTTATATATTAGGTCCCACTAAAAATATTTACGAGATAAAAGATCAGGGGTATACTTGAGAATTTGAGGGAAAAATATGTCTATAAACAGAAATAGGACATAATAAAAAAACAGACGAAATTAGAAATTAGGACTGAAATAAAAAAACAGAGGGAGTAAAACATTATTATATGACATAAGTTAATAAGGCTACCTGTGGGCTCTTTTATTTCTGGTAGCTCAACATGAGTACCCGAATTAAGCATTACAAGGCTCTCCTTACGCCTTGGATGTTCCACCCTTTAGGCTGTTCACTATGGATGTGAGAGAGGAGATCAAAGCGACAGAAAATCGTGGTGTAAACTCCCCTCTCTCTCCTCTACCCTCACACCCACTGTGAAAGCGCAGTGTCCCTCCCGGAACTGGGAGGAAAGCAAGGAAGGCTGTATCGCTCAAAAAGTGAGGAAGCTTTCCTCGCTTGCACTTTAGCGAGATAGCTTTCCTCGCTTTCAGTTTGACCTTTTTTAATTTACACCCCCATTACACCGACTGTCGTTGTTATCTCGCTTTCCATTAATCTATCAACTAAATGACTACCAACAAATCCAGCACCACCAGTAATCACAATCCTCAACCCTTTCCTTTTCAATCCTAATGGAAACAAAGGAATCGCCTTTGAATCAAGGTCTTTTACGTAGGATTTTAGTGCCTTCATTGCTGATTTCCTACTATCAGCATCTTTATCCAAATTTGCTAGCTCCCTTCTCATTACTGGACTCAGATTTCTACCCATTGATAAATCTACCCAAAAACAAGCAAAAAAATTAGTAAAAATCCATTCTTTATTCAAAATTTGAAAAAAATGAGTAATTTTGCTGAGAACCAAGAAAGGGGGTTTCCATAAAATCAATCAAATTCAGGACCTTTATAAGGGTTTTCTTGTCTGGGTTCACTTTAATAATGAATCCAACAAAGAATCGAAAGATGGGTGTCTCTAAAACCTCATAAATCTAAAGTTTTCAACTTCAAACAAGAGATTAAAGAAAAAAACGTACCTGATTTGAATGAGAGATTCAAGTCTTATCTTTGGAGTATACTTCAAGTGTAGCGAGTTCACAACGTGATGAATTACAGAGATAAGAGAAAGAAAATCCCCAAATCAACAGAGATAATATTTAAGTTAGGGTTTTCATGTTGGGATTTTGAAATAAAAGGGGTTTGAGAAAATCACTTTACGTTACTAAATAGGCTAAAATCACTTTACGTAGAGATTTGAAGGTGGTGATGATGATGATTTAGAGTTTCAGTTTTCTTTCTGGTGTTGTTATCTCGCTTGCACTGAAGCGAGGAAAGCTATATCGCTTTGACTCGCTTTGACCGGTCAAGCGATATAGCCTATATCGCTCAGGTGAAGCGATATAGCTTTCCTCGCTGAGCGAGATAGCTTCCCTCGCTCCAAGGGTTCCTCCATAGTAAACAGGCGTCCGGGAGGGGCACTGGAGAAACACTGTTGGGATGATTTATCTCTCATCCATAGTGAACAGCCTTATGGCATACAAATCCAGATGACACTCAACATCAGTGTTTTGTATTCTAATAAAACCACACCACTCTTCACAAATAGAAGAGGAACCAATTGACAGATAGTTGCTTGGTCAAGGTTGAAGAGTTTATCCCAAGATTCAGTTACTATTCATCACCCATTAATGCGACCGCCAATAGAACCATGTAAGCGAAGGGACCATCCAAATGAACACAATTTTTGTCACGACGTATTTATCCCAAAAGCCGAGTAAGGATATATCACCGAATCCCCCGTCCTTGAAACAAAAAAGAGGCCAATTGTATCATCAAAATCCCAAAACTAGAACAAAAAAATCTTGCAACCGCTTAAATGTTAAAATTTCACAACTACCTAGAATTATCGAGTTTTTAAACCATGAAATTTTACTCAGAAGACGATTAAATCGATGATCACACGAATCCGGTCTTTTTGTGATTGGGAAACTGAAACTTTAACCTTTTGATTAAAGTTTGGACTCCCAAAGGTGCCTCACGCAAATGATTGAACTGCTCTATCTCCTTCCTTGCCTCTTTTGGTGAAGAATCCATCAGATCTAAAATTGTAGCAGCGATGGTGGCTGTGAACTTTTCAGATCTGAATTAGTGTTGTAATCGTGAAGGTGGTGGTGGAAGATGGTGGTGGTGGTGGTTGTGACGGTGGTGGAAGATGGTAGTGGCGTTATGACGTTCGTGGTGGAAGATGGTGGTGGTAGTATTGGTGGTGTCGGCGGAGAAGAAAGAGTAGAGAGGCAGTTCAGATCTGAAATTGATAATGAACTGAGTTTTTAGTTAACCTTATTAGCCTACTTAGGGTATTTCCGGAATTTTATATTAAATCAGTTTTAGTGGACTTCAAATTTAACCTTCATAAGGTTAATTGTGAAGGCCCAGTAAAATCAGGGGCTTTTATTCCATTTCCTCTTTTTTAAAGCGGTCGAAGATGACAAGGAAGTTTGGTCTTTAATCCCTGCCGCTGCACTTTGGCAGATTTGAATTGAAAGAAATAAGCGTATCTATGATGACAAAGCCAAAAACATAGAACAAGTTACACAAAATGCCAGAATTTTACTTCTCTCCTGGGCTTCCATTCCATTTTCAAAACAAGTTTGCTTGGAAACATCAGCAACTTAATCTTGAATCCAACCTATGTTGTGTGAGGCGCGAGACGAGGCGAGGCGAGGCGAGTCGCCAAACCAAACGCCCCATGCACCACACTTTAGTCGCGACTTAGTCGCGCCTAAGGCACCGCATTGCACCAGAATTTTTTTAGTGAAAAAAATGAGAGAGTAACTCCTTTGGCAACGCCTCGGGCGCTTTTCACTATAGAGTCTCCAATAATGTAATGTATTGTGAGCAGTCGGCAAATTTCGTGTCCACCATTACTTCAACCAGTAAACAAACAGAAGTCATTCCATAAGTATCAAGTGGCTATTGCCGAGTGTAGGAACTAGGAACCTACTTAGCTGGAACAACATCCAGAATTCCGCCCTATCCGATCCTGCCGTTCCGGGTATTGAAATCTCTGAAAACAAACACATATTTCCTATGAGTATATAACTATAAACCTCGAAATCAAAATCCCTAGATATTCTTTAAACCCCAAGAAAATTTCAATTTCTCAACAAAATGAAAAATTGGACTCGATTGAAGAAGAATTTCAACCGGATTCTTCCAACAGAGATCATTTTAGACATCTTATCTCGTTTACCGGCCGAATCAGTACTGAGATGCAAGTCGGTCTGCAAAACATGGAAGAATCTCATTCAAGAGCCACCGTTTACCCAGATGCATTTAACTTATATCAATCATCCAGATTCAACAGATTCAGGTAAATTGCGCTATGTTTTCTTGAAGCAAAATCATGATATTGACGATTGTGAATGTAATTGTAGAGAATATCTTTACTGTTTTGAGTATGATGAAAATGAGGATTGGAATTCTGGGAAAACCATACATAAAAGAATAATGTTAGAAACAACAATTAAATGTGAAGCTTACATCTTAATTGGTTCCTTTAATGGTTTGATTTGTATGTACGGAATTCAACCCAGAACAAATGATGCTTATGGACCTGCTACAAGAGAATACATTGTTCTGCCAGTTTTTTATACTTATCCAGAATATAACACAAAAGATTCAAAATGGACTCCATATGATCATTTGGCATATGATCATTTGGCTTGTGGATTTGGTTACCTTGCTGAAAGGAACGAGTACAAAGTTGTTAGGGTATACCGCAGACTTGGTGAGAGATGCGAGGCACGAGAAGCTAATGTTGTAGAGGTCGAGGTGTACACCCTTGGAAGAAGCACAAAATTGGTCCAAAGGACCAAATTTGTTAGTTTCTTTATCTATAAGACATTTAAATTTACAATTTGTTTTATAAGACATCACATAAAAATATACTATTTACATAGACAGATTCTAAAAAAATGCTTTACATTATTGTTTTTAAAGACATGTACAGTCAGCTTTATATAGGGATTTACCTAGAATGCCCTTAAACCAATACCTCACCACCACCACCATCTACCATTACAATATATAGCAAACGACCATCACCACCTCATTTCCAACCAGCACCACCACTACCGCCGCCACCTCCGTTACCAACTATAACTTCCGACCATCACCATCACTCCATTTCCAACCAATAACTCACCACCACCACCATCTACCATTACAATATATTACAAACGACCATCACCACCTCATTTTCAACTAGCACCACCACCGTCATCCACCGTTACCAACTATAACTTCCGACGACCACAACCATTCCATTTCCAACCACCACTACCACCACCATTTCCGACCAACACTACCACCACCATTTCCAACCAACACCACCACCATTCACCGTTATTAACTATAACTTCCAACCACCACCACCACCATCCACCACTAACTACACTGATAATACTCAAGTACCAGTGGTTACATCATTGATAAAGCAAGAAGAAGAAGAAGAAGAAGAAGAAGAAGCAAAATACATCATAAAGCACTGATGTAACCCAGGTACAAGTGGTGTAAACACTGATAGTACCTAGGTATCAGTGGTTACATCATTGATAAAGCAACAAAAAGAAGAAGAAGAATAAGAAGAAGAAGCAAACAAACATTAGACAACATTGTTACAACTCAGGTAAGTGTTGTCGACACTGATAATACCCATACAAGTGGTGCTAATGCTAGAATTAAGCTAAAAATCAATTTCAACCAAAAATTAATAATCTAGGGCAAACAATTTCAGGTACAAGTGGTTTCGACACTGATAATTCCCGGGTACAAGTGATGTCAGCGCTAAAATTAGGTTAAAATCAATTTCAAACCCTAAATTTAAAATCTAGGGCAAACAATTTCAGGTACAAGTGGTTTCGACACCGATAATACCCGGGTACAAGTGGTGTCAGTGCTAAAATTAGGTTAAAATCAATTTCAAACCCAAAATTAAAAATCTAGGGCAAACAATTAACAAATCAAGCAATTGATCGAATACTCCATACCTTTTTAGTGAACATATGTTGCTGGTGTTGGTAATGTTTGTTGACAATTTCAATTGGAGGAAGAGATGACGGTGGTGGTGGTGATGGACATGATGACGGTGTTGGTGGTGGTGGACATGATGGCGGATTGTCAATCGGAGGAAGAGATTCCCGCTGATGTATATGTGGTGGTGGTGATTACGATGCTTCTGTTGGTTGTGTCGATGTTGTGGTGGTGGTGGAGGTGTTTGGTTTATGTTGGTGGTTGCCGCTGCTGTTATTGGTGGTTGTTGTTGTCGGTGGTTGCTGCTGCTGTTGGGTTTTGTGGTTGTGGTGGAGATGGTGGTGCTGCTGTTTGTGTTGCTGGTGGAGATGGAGATGGAGAGATGGGGATGGAGAAGTCGAGAGAAAGAGAACTGAGATGAGAGAAAGAGAACTAAATCTGATGTCGAGATTTAGTTTTGAGTTTCTAAAATTATAGGGGGTAATAATGTCCACCTATATATGACGTGGCTAATGTCTTTTAAAACAATCTGTAGTTTTTGCGGTCCGCTAGGACCTGGCCGCGAGCGGCCAGGTCCATATAATCAATTTTCTCCCTTGGAAGTGGTGAGGGATGGAGACATGTCGGGCTGTTTGATTTGGGTTTTGTATTTTATACAGATGGCGAGAAAACACATGGTGTGTTTCTAGATGGATGTCTTCATTGGAGGGATAAAGAAGGAGGAATGGTTGTAGTGTTTGATTTGGCCGAAGAGAAGTTCCGTGAGCATATTCCGCCACCTCCTATGCTGACAGACACTGATGATGATGATGACGACGATGATTTCTGTGTGATAGGGGTTTCCGGTGGTGGGATTTTATATTATGCAGTGTGTCAATTTGATGAAGGAGAGAAATTTGACCATGTATGGCTGTTAATGAAGAAGGATGATAATCTTGTTACGAGAGGACAGGAGGAACAACAGTCATGGTTTTGGAGTCAACCTGATAGTCTTGAACAAACTGAACCATTCGCATTTAAGGAGCAAGACAGTGTTTTACGTTACGATCAGGGAAACATCAAAGTATTTTGCTCAGAGAATTCAACCTGGACAAAGCTTGGTGATTTTAGTGAAATATCTCTTCAAGTATTTCCGCACAAACACACATTAATATCTTTGAAAGAATTAGGAGAAGAAGATGCTAATGTAATGAAGTCATTTGGAATTGAGGAGGCATATAGCAGTGAATCTGGCAGGGATTAGCGCACGAAGTAACTGCTGGAGATTGGTAATCTTCATTTACCCATTCACCTCTTTGAAGTAATATTCATATTGACAGTTTTATTTGTTGCCGTGAGTTTGTTTTTGGTCCCCAGTCTCCAATATATGGTTTTGGATACACACAAAGATTTCACTGGTGCACAATATAGAATGTCTAGCAAAAGATTACCATTGCTGCCTATAATCGTTGCTGGTGCGGACGATGATAAACTTGCACGATTTTTGACTGGAAACTGAAAGGATCTTGAAAGAAATTAACTTGTTAACTGCCATTCTTGAAACAGGTTGCTAGGTTAATTAAACAGCTAGTGATACATTCTGATATTCTGTGTTGTCGTTCTTCGGATACTTTTATGTTTTGATGGGAAGTATAGTGCTTGCCGAGATTGTTCTTGTTTACTGTTTGGCTATGCAACTTTAGGAACAAACTCATGACATTTTTGTCCATTCAATTGATTAGTCTAGCAAAGATCCAAACCCTGGATTTTAATTGAGCGGAATTTGTAGTTTAGAAATGGCCGCACTTGACCATGTCCTGCCAATGGACTCAATGTTCTTATTCACTAGAGGAAGATTGGTGCAGAATGAAAGGCTGATGGTGGTTGTGGTGGTTGTTGTTTGTGCTAAACTTTTGCTCATGGGAAGCCTTGTATTGTGCATATCTTCTTACTGCAAAATCTGATTTGAATACTGTGTTCATTAATTTTTTACATGGAATTGTGAAAACGATGTAGCTATAGCAGAGACTTACTTACACCAATTTTACGAAAAAATGAAATAGAAAAAGGAAAAGCATAACCTGTGACTAGTAAACTTTCAATGGGAATGCTGTTTCCCTATATTATGAAAATACCAAAAAAAAAAAACTAAGAAAAATAAAAGTGAAATGCTAATATGACGAGTAAAAATAACAATTAGATTATTACCTAGTACTACTAGTAGCAGTAAGTTTTCCTTTTGTGTTTCCTCCGGAGCACGAAGCCAACGTATTAACGTGAGAAGTTGCTCGAGTGGTTGTGTATAACCTTTTCATAAAATCATCATCCCATAGTTTCTGCAAAATTTCAACTGGCTCTCTGAAAGTTTTAGTTTCAGGGTCGTAACAAGTGAGAATGACATTATACCAAAACAAGCATTTGTCTCCATCTGTTAGTGCAAATGGCTCAGAGTAGCTATAGTCATCCCATGCTAGACGAAACTTCTTAAGCCAATAAGAATGGTCCGCTTTGTGTTTCCTTGTAGTATATTTGATAGTCTTCCTATACCTTAACTCCCATATAGTGATATTCTTAGTTGGAGCTATTTCTGGAACACACAAATTGCCTTCCAATTCCATGAGTCCGGCACGGTTAGTGTCACAGACAACAAAAGGTATTGATCGAAGCAATTCAAAGGTCTCATGTTCCAAATCAAAAGCTAGAATATATGGTTTTTTACCGGATTGACCAATCCAGTTAAGAGCTCCATCGGCTAAAACACCCAGTTGCGGAGATAGGACATCCGGTGGTGGTGAAAGATCATCCAAGCAGGTCATAAGGTCTCTTTTAAACATACTAGTTTTGCTACTCCACCCAGTACCACGACCACCACGCAGGGTACACACTCGAACCTCTCCAGATTTGGAAGAAGATTCGCGCACTATACTAACAAACTTGTACTTGTTACTAGAACGAATGTAACCGAATCCTACCATCGTTTTTGCCCATTTATTATATGTTGTAATAGCCGGAAGTTGAAAGTGCTCTTCAGTGACAGGATTGCAAACGTAGACTTTTGTTTCGCATTGTTTTTTGTCTTGACCTGCAAAACAAACTATACCGTTGCAAGAACCGACCATGTAAATTGTGCATATGGATGGTGGCATGATTAAGCTGTGGTTAGGCTTCGTAAGTATTCTGAAGTAGTCATCATCATCACCGCCATGTTTAGTATTAACCTCGTAACTAGTTCGTTCCGAAAAGTAGAATTGAGCTGTTGCCTTAAGATGAGAAACCCCATAGAGTAAACCCATCTTACGTTTGGGCAGCACAGTTCGCCATGTATTGCAAACATCTCTGCACTGTAATCGCGAGACCAGTGGTAAGCTAGAAAATATGTCTCCGGAGATTTCTAGCGGTAATTTCTCCATTGAATCTCGTGAAACTCTTCTTCCGAATTCGCTTTCTATCTCTAAGCTCTCCATATATATACATAGCCGGATTCCTTTGGTTTGCAAGGATATTTTAGAGGCTTTCCGTTTTAAGAAAACACTTCCCGTTTTGTTTTGCGTTAGTGTCAAGTCAAGTGTAGGGCCGGAGATTAGGCCCGTATGCGGACCGAGAAGATGTATGGTTACAGTTGTAATAACAGGAGGAATCAAGAATTCAAAGCCACAATGTCTCAAACCGAGAAGTCTCTTGTGAGACAAAGAAACAGCTGGCTAGCTAGTGACCCAATTTCCCTTTGTTTGCCAACTTCTTCTTTGCCCTACATTGTGTGTTTTCATGTTGACAACTTGAGATGGTTATATATCTGGTTGTACCCATAGCTATACTTTGTTAGATACAGCAGGTGTATTTTAGCACAAAGTGGTGCCAATTGAGCGGATTTGTAGTTGGAAATATGATCGCGAATGACCGACCATCTACCAAGCTAGTATTGGCTAATCGATACAGAAAGCACGTCAAAACAGCTCAATGATCTTATTAGTGAATGAAGTAAGCAAAAAAAAAAGTTACACAAACATGGAATGCATAAAAACAAGATTGAGTAATTTCCAACAACACTCAAAAAGCTTAAAGATGAACAACAAATTATTAAGCAATAGCTTATAGAAGAAACCAAAATTTTGATTTTCACTAACACAACAAATTTATTTTGTTTCACCAGAAATTGATTTAACATCAAACAAGCAAAACTTATGCTTTGCAAGCATAAATTTATTATGTTTCACTAATTGATTGAGAGGAATACTCTTTGTGACTTACTATATGAATGTCTGATGTCTCATCAGTCTCAGTAACCCAACTCATCAAAGATATGAAATCAAGGGAAAACGAAATCCCGCGCCAGCTCCTGGCAATGAATGATCACGCATCTTCAAATCGTGTTCTTGTAAGCGAGGAGATACAATACCACTTTGACAAGTTATATAAGCCCTAAACAAAAAGAAGTTAAGAAAAAAAAAGTTAAAATAAGCTGTAACAACTAGTTAGAGAAACATTAGAAAACTTGAAATCTGCAGAGAAGAAAATGAAGTACAACAAATCTACCATTTGAGAGAAAATTCACACAAATCTATCATAATGCGATTCAAGATCTTTAAGTCTCCCTCCATCCCTTCTAAGGTATATTCCACACAAAATGAAAATTCACTCCTCCAGAACCCTTACTTATACTTAGAGTTGTGTTTCTTTTGAAACCAAAAAGAGATTCAGATGAGATCAGAGAGGGAGATAGTGAGAGGACGACAAAGAATGGGGTGATTAAATTGAGACTATTTATACGAGGAAATGAACCCTAAATGAAGGGCATTAATGTCAGTAATAGGCTCAAGATATGTAATGATAAAATGAAGCCCACATTGTTCAGCCCAAGAGGAGCGACTGTTACTACATTCGGTCTCACAAGAAAAAGAAAAAACAAAAAAACATGAAATTTCCATGGAAGTTTGATTATAAATCATGGAATGCATTCTGAAGAAATGCCAAAAATAAAAATTCAAAAAAATGTTGTTTACTTGTGCTCAAGAACGTTGGATTAGTTAAGTGTTTGTACCATGGCTAAAATTGCCACAAGTTGGACCAGAATACTCTTTTTGGAGACCGCCTAGCTATAAGCTCAACCTGCCAGTCCAGTTAGCCATCCTGCCTGCCCAGCCTAGCAGTCCATATTGTCAACAGTCAACGGAGGGAAGTCAACCACTGGTCAAAGATGGTCAAAGCCAACCGTTGACCAGATATGGTCAAAGTCAGTTGCTGGTCGAGGAGGGTCGAAACCTATTTGCTTTATAGATGAGATTTAGTTTCGTTTTTTTTGCTTAGATCTGATTATTTGGTTTTTGGTCTTTGGTATTTGTGTAGGTGAGAAAGGAAGGAGAATTAGAGAATTGACATCTGTTGTACATAAGAGGTTTAAGTTCCCAGAGAACAGTGTTGACCTTTATGCTGAGAAAGTTAACAACAGCGGTTTATGTGCTATCAGCGTTCTTGGACCCGTCCACAAAGACTTCCCACCTGGTAGGATTTTCCGCCCTCAGAAGTTCTGGGGGGTCTTCCAGTTCATCCTCAAAACCAGGTATGTCTTCGAGTTCCTCCTCTTCTGCTAGAGAGAAGTCTGCTAAGAAGTCAGCAACAGCTTGGGCTTTGATGGCAGTTTGAGGTTGGTATTCTATTCCAAACTGTTTGATCTGAGCTCCCCACTTTGAGATCCTACCAGCCCTTTCAGAGTTTCTTAGTAATGAATCGATAGGCAGTTTGGTGATCACAGTTATAGGGTGAGCGTGGAAGTATGTTCTCAATCTCTGAGAAGCAAATACCAACGCCAGAATTATCTGCTCAATCTTAGAGTAATTCTTTTCGGCAGACTCCAGAGTTCTACTGATGAAGTAGATGGGCCTTTCCTCACCTTCTACTATGCGTAAGAGTACTGCATTGATGGAGTAGGAGGTGGCTGCTAGATAAACATATAATGTTTCATCCGGTTCAGGATTTTGTAGTATAGGCATTGGTGCCAAATACTTTTTGACGTCGTAGAACGCCTCCTCACATTCCTTGCTCCAGACCATCTTCTGGCCCTTTCTCAGAATGTTGAAAAAATGTTTGAGCTTGTCGGAGGATCTTGCAATGAATCTTCCCAATGCAGCCAATCTTCCATTCAGCCTCTGGACATCCTTCCGAGTTACTGGTGAGGGCATTTCCGTGATAGCTCTGACTTTCTCAGGGTCTACCTGTATACCATCCTTCATGACCATGTAACCTAGGAACTTCCCAGAGGTGACCCCAAATGCACATTTGAGTGGGTTGATTTTCATGCGAAATTTCCTCGTTTGAGCGAAAATCTCTTCCAGATCTCTGACGTGATGTCTGGACTGTTTGCTTTTGACAAGCATGTCGTCCACATATACCTCCAGAGTTTTGTGTATCCAAGGCAAGAACATCTTGGACATTAGTCTCTGATAGGTTGCCCCTGCATTTTTGAGTCTGAATATCATCTTTGTGTAACATTACAACCAATTGGGAGTGAAAAATGCAGTATGCTCTTCATCTTCTTGCGCCAGAGGGATTTGGTTATAGCCAGAATAACCATCCATGAATGATAACAGTTCATTCCCAGAGGTAGCATCAACTAGTTGATCTATGCTCGGGAGTGGGAAGCTGTCCTTGGGGCATGCCTTATTTAGATCACTAAAATCGATGCATATTCGTACCCCAGCGTTGTTTTTCTTCGGGACAAGTACCATATTGGAAATCCATAGTGGGTACTGCACCTCCCGAATGATTCCAGCCTTTTCCATCTTCTGAAGCTCCTTCTGGACTGCTTCCTGATATACTGGGGCTATCTTTCCGATTTTTTGTCTCACTGGTTTGACACCTGGATGGATTTGGAGATGATGATGATGGCTTATGTCTGTAGGAATTCCCAGATGTTTGAGGCACAATTCAGGGTCGATTCCCGGCATGTCTTCCATCTTCCATGCAAATACGTCGACATATCTCCTCAAAATCCCTACGAGTTCTTTTTCAAGGTCAGGATCGAGGAGCGTTCCAATTTTGACCATTTTTGGTGTGTCTGGGCTTCCTATATTCACTTCCTTTGTTGGCTCAGACGTGTAGAATACAGGCTTCTGGGGGCCTAATTCAGTCTGAGTCTTTGATTGCTATAACTTTCCAGAGGCATCAGCCATCTGGGTATCTTCAGAGACCTGGTGGACAGTCTTTTCTTTGAGTTTCTGGACCATTGATTCTAGGCAAGCTAGTCTAATGGCCTCTTCCTCTTCTCTGTCCCCTATTCCCTTGTTTTTGTTGATTGCTTGACGCATTACCCTCGCAGAGGTGGAACATTCGATGAATTCATCAATTTCCTTCTGGCATTCCTGCTCCAGAATCCTCTTCTTGGTATTTTTGGGAGTGTTAACCTTTTCCACACAGTTTCTCACATCTACTTCTGAGCAGTATCTAGCTTCTCTGGGGTCTCTCATGATCTCAGCTATGCCTTCTGGGGTAGGAAATCGTAATCGTTGATGGTAAGTGGAAGCAACTCCCTTGATACCATGAATCCACCATCTGCCCATGATGGCAGAGTATGGTGAAACAACGTCAACTACACAGAAAGTCGTAGAGGTGATGATTTTTCCAGCGTGTACTTCTAGAGTTATTTCTCCTTTGGGCTTAGTGGAAGATCCATTGAATCCGTATACCATGTAGGTTGAGGGGATTAGGCATTCATCCTTCAGACCCATCTTCACGAATGTGCTATAGAACAAGATCTCCACGGAGCTTCCTCCATCCACCAGAATCTTTAGGATGCCCACTGCCCAATCATCATGGTCACCACCAGAGGATCGTTGTGAGTCTTCCCATTCTGGGGCACCTCAGAAGCTGAGAATGAAACTGGTCTTTTCATCCATTCCTCCATTGGGAGTTCTAAAGCCATGCTGAATATTTCTTCCCCATTTGCATTTCTCTTGTGGATTCTCTCCAGAGAGTGTTGCCCCATAGATGATTCTGAGGGCGTTTCTACAGAATGGGTAATGATGTTGCAGTTGAGATGTTGTGCCTCTCTGGGCATCTCAACCCTGAATATCTTTTCTACTGCCTTCTGGGCGTTCCCAGAATCTTTGGCAATATACTTCTTGAGTTCTCCACTACTTACTAACTTCTCCAACTCTCTCCTTAAATGCCTGCATTTGTCGAGAGAGTGGCCATTCCATCCATGCACCTCACAGTAATCTTTACTGTTCTTGCAGTAGTCAGGTTGGATGCCCTTTCCAATAGGATCCTCAAAGGGGAGTTTGCCTTTGATTTCATTGTAAATGGTGGACCTTGGAACGTTGAATCTAGTGTAAGTGCGTCGTCAAAATCCCGCTTTTTGTTGTCCTTAGCTGATCCTTTGCCTCTGAATTCTCTGAACTTGTTTCTCTTGACCTGAGAAGTGGGGACTGCAGCATGAGATTGAGAATGAGTGACGTGGGGCTGTGGTTCTACCATGTTTGCTCCTCTATTCATGTTCCCAGAGAGCAACTTGTCGTAAGTGCCATCCTGCCTATCTTCAAGTGCTATGAATTCCTCCTGGATCCTTCTGAGATCTCCCAGATTATCTGGAGTTTCATTATGTAGCTTGACAAAGAGAGGGTCAGACTTGTTTAGAGAATTCTTGAAACCAATGATAGCATAGGCTGCTGGGACCTTCCCTATCTCAGCGCATAGTTTCCTCCACCGGTCAACTAGGCTTCTGAGGGATTCTCCCATTCCTCTTTTGAGGACGAATAGTCGCTCAATCCCGGGTTTGACCTTGCTGTTATGCATATAGTTCTCTAGAAAGACCTCTTGAAGATGTTCGTACGACTTGATCTTTCCTTTCTCTAAGGAGTTGAACCAAGTTAACGCTTCCTCTTTAAGGCTCCCAGGAAAGAATTTACACATAACCCCTTGTCGATCTTGCCATGGCATTAGAGACATTTCATAATCCTTTATGTGTTGGATAGCATCACCCGTGCCATCAAACTTGTTTTGGAAGTTCAATGTATATCGTTTGGGTATCGGGAGAGCATTGATCTCTGAGGCGAATGGTGAGCGCTTAGTATCTTCCATTACCTCTGCCAATCGTTTGCCCTCCTTTCTGATAAGCTCTGGTTTGTCCTCAATACTTGCCGCCATGGCTTTCATGAGATTAACCTCTTCTTCCAGCTCCCGAATCTTCCTTTCTCGGGCTACCAGGATGTCTGTCAGAGATGGCTCAGTATAGCCCTCCTCAGAATCATCCTCTGAGGAGTCGTCCAAATCCACTTCAGGGATTGGATCATCTATGGGTCTCTTATACCTTAAGTTCCTCCTGTCTTCTTTCTCCTTGTCTGAGGAATTAAATGAGTCACTATCAGTAATCACGACCTTTTCTTGTCTTAGCTTCTTGTTAGCCTCAGAGAGCTTAAGGATCTTCCTCCTCAGAGTTCTGATCTTGTTTCTTCTTGCTCTCTGAGTGTCCTCTGGGGTGGATTCTGGGTTCTTGACCACAGAATTACCCCTCTCGGCACGAGTTGGCCTTACCCTCTGGGTGGTTTTGTCCACTCCAGAAGGCCATTTGTTCTGGAGGTCTTCTTTGCTCCTCTGGAGGGTTCACCCTTCCCAGAGGTACCTTCATGTTGTCTCTTTGAGACTATTGTAGCCTTTCTGGAAGGTCCACCTTTCCCAGAGGCATCTTCTCGACCTTTCTCTGGGACCTTCCCTCCGGGAAGTCCGTTTAGAGCGTCGATGATCCGATTGTTTCCCTCCAGAGAAGCCTCAGTAGAACTGTTTGAGTCTGTCGTGTGCAGATCCAGGTCCTCTTCTTCTCTCTGAGAGTCAACTTCCGCCCTCATGGTCGTTGCCTCTGAGGCAAGATTTTTCTGAGGGGGCTTGGTGTGATAAACCTCTGTCAAAGGTTTGGTCTTCACAAGTATGCCACTAGCAGTACCCTTCTTCGCTTGTGCCCCAGGTCCCTTTCCTACAGTGTTGGTGGTCCTTCCCAGAACCCCATTGCTGGTGTTCTGAGGCACCCTTGCTGGAAAACCTGGTGGTGCACTTTCTCCAGAGGCGACATTATCCTCTGGGGCTTCACGGTCCGTCTCCTGCAATCCACTTCCGGTTGTCCTCCTCGGAGGGTCCCTTCCAAAGTCTGTGGCACTAGCAGTCTTCATTTCTTCTCCTGAAAAGCAAAATCAAGATATAACCTTCTTGTCAGAGTGTAACTCCACAAGTGCTAGTTGTAATCTGACAGTTTCAGAGATCCAAGAAATCCGTACACCTTTTCAAAACATTTTGAAAACAATTGCAGAGAGAGACAGGAAAATTGATTGGATAAGTTAAAACTGGGTAGTTGAGCCGTCAGGTTTTGTTTGAGAGTGATGTCAGTGACATCAGCAGTCTACGAAAACAAGAAAGACAATACAAACAGTACTTTTCAAAGATTCCTTTTAAAAAAGCCCTCTACCCTCCATTAATGGTGTTTTTTGAAGAAAAAACTAGATCCAAAATGGATTTCAGTTTTAAATGTGTCTGATGTTGGAAGAAATCAACAACAAGAACTTTGTTTATGTTTTGAAAACAAAATCTTAGTTGAAGATCTAACCTTTATGAAGATAAAAGCTAGGTTTTTACGAAAAAACAAGTTTTTGTAAAGAAAATCAAGGATTTTTCACAAACAGTGAGTAAAGAAGGAACTTTTAAAATTTAAAAGCATAAAAGGTCTCACCTTTACTAAGAATACTAAGCTTTCCCTGTGAGATCTATGAGATCCAGGAGCTTTTCTTCCTCACAGTAAAGGTTTGGTTAAGAGACAGATGAAAAAACTTTATAAATAGACCAGGAAGGATAAATCCTTTACCTAGTCCTTGTTTCTAGCGCCAAAATGTGAGTCTAGAAATCTCTGAGATCACACCCAATGGTCCTAGATGCAGATCTACTCAAGAACACTTAAGCATACATACATCTAAGATAAAGTAAAGAAAGTAAAGACAATCAAACACAAGTAAATGCAAGAAAGGTAAAAGAATCAAGACACAAGCATGTTTTTTAACAAGGTTCTTCCTCACGGTGGAGGCTTACATCCTTGGTATTTCATTAATCATGAGTGTGGTTACAAGGCTTAGCTACCTTCACAATTAACTAAATAGTCTTGATCTACTGTCTTCAAGTCTTGATCTACTGTCTTCAAGTCTTCTTCAAGTTCACACTTCACAAGTCTCAAACCTAGTTGTAGGATGTCGTATCCGGTCTCCTAGGGTTTCCCTTGTGAGTTCTAACTTGGTTCCCTAACTCCTAAAGAGCTGGGTATTTATAGGCAAGAAGGTAAGGTAGTACATATTCTCGTGTTACACGGGCTATGGAAACTAAGTTATTTCTATTTATTCCTCGAGATACTCAATCCTATCTGGGAGTCTTCCTTTCAGGACGTCAGTCTTCTGAGATACCTCCCAGAGGTATGTCTGAGCCTTCCTTAGACATTGTATAGCCTCTGGCCTCCGATCTTCTATTCATATCATCTCTCAGAATGCCCTTTGCAACGCATCTCCTAGAATATGACTCCTTTTTAGCTCTTCTCGTACCATATTTTCTCTGAGAGTATCCTCTGAGGCCAGTCCCCAATGGGACCTTCCAGAGGATATTCTCAGTCTTGTAGGCTCCAGACTGTTTGACCGCAAACCAAGTGCAACTCTAAGTTTGACTGGTGCTAAACAGTTGTAATCCTCAATCTGACTTGGCAATTAATGCCTCTGTAGTACCCTCAACCTTACCCGTTTTTTAGCCTGTCGCACTTTACACGCGTCTCATCCTTAAGTGGGGTGCGGTCAGTTACTTTTAGGGATTATCTCATACCTCTCGGTGCATTCACTAACTTACTACCGCCCTTAGGATGGTGCCACGTGTCCCTTAGATTTCTGATACCTGCAGGAACATCGGTGAAGCTGCTCAAGCAATGGAGAAAGAAGTTGTGAAGACTGCTAGTGCTGAGCTTGAGAAGAATGGTCTAGAGATTTAAAGTATTGCAGTCTTTAACTCTATCTCGCTATCACTTGTTCCTCTTCTTTTGAAGCACTAGATAGAAATATAATTTGACACAACCAGTTTAGTATGCGGGCACGGCCAAATGGACATTTATGGATATGTAGTGGTACAAAAAGGTGAGATTGTTATATATTCGGGTTGTATCCATATTGTTAGATACAAGCAGTGTATGAGGGTGCAATTGAGTGGAATAGTTTCTAATAGCAAAGATCTTGATTCTAACAAAAAGCAAAAATTCATCAAAAAATAAGAATACGTTATGACCAAAATTAGTAAACCGCCATATTTACAAAAAATGAAGTTATCCAATTAGGAAATACAGCAGATCTTAAGGACGTTACTCTTGCGTTTCATCGGTAGATCTTGGGCATACTCCCTTTGTGTCATATTTACAACCTCCTTAAGATCTAGAGGACAAAATGGATCTTCTTTAATGATGTAATCTGCACGATGCCGATTTTCAACGTCACCGTGTTTCAATTCATCTGGAGCTCTGGATGATGCGGCGGAGGACGAGCTCTGAAGAAAAAAGAAAAAAACAAGTTGAAAATAAGCTGTAAAAAAAAAAAAAGAGGAAAAAATAAAAAATTTTAAATTAAAAAAAAAAAAAAAAAAAAAAAAAAAAAAACTTAGTTAAGATTTGACTTTTGAGAGAAAAATGAAACACAACTTACATATAAGAAGAAATAAGAAATATAATAATGCGATTAATCAAGATTTACTCTTCCATATTCTCCCATTCGAATTCAACTGTGTTTCTTTTCAAAACAAAGAGAGATGGAAGATCTGAGACTGAATTAGAGAGACAGATAGCAAGCTAACTAGATAGAGAAAGCTTTTTAAGACTGTGTTGCTCTAAGGTCTTCTTCCTGCAAGAGAAGTTAGAGAATAAGAGTGAGTAAACCCTAGTGGAAGGGCATTTATATCAAATAACACAAGATGAGCACATGGAAACGAAGCCCAAACTATTCGGCCCAAGAGGAGAGAGCCTCTTACTAGGTTTTCTACCCATTACCGAATGAATAGTACTAGGCAGCACTGCCCCTTTGTCTTTCGACTCTGGAGGATATAGTACAATAAAATGAGAACATTAAGAGCTTTTTAACCAGAAATCAATTCCCTGGCTGTGGAAGGAAATGTAGCTTTTGAGTTGAATGATTTAAAATTCATGGTTCCTAAAGTTTAGAACTAGTGCTGATTTCAGAGGAATCCCAGCTGGGTAGCTTCTAAAGGACCTTGCCTGCGGATGACCAAGTATACAAGATTATGTTGGTTGCTCAACTGAATTCAATGAGCATATCTAGGCATACATCCATAAGTGGAGATTTTGAGAGATTACGGAGCTGAATTCACTAGGTCCTCTTTCTGTTTCAAGTTCTGTAAACACAATATTCATTCCATACCAGTAAACGATTACAACAAACTATTATATAAGGTTTTACAATTTCAGTTGTCGTAACTAAACTTATTATCCTAATTCACACCGGTACATGCTAATCCTAGATACATAACAGTGACATTTGAAGAGAGGGATCTCTTGGGTGGGGAACCATGCTGTCTTGTGTGGCAACCATACCCACAAAAGCATTTTCCTTTGACCAGATCTGCTGATTTATGAGTGAAATCATTGAAAGTCTGCATGAACTTAAATGTGAAATACAAAATTCCAAATTCTGGTCTCTAAATATGATTCAAGGAATATTAAGTGGTTGAATGAGATTTGTATTACCTGCAATACTTGATTTTTACAGTATGTTTATACTTCCTCCCTCTATATCATGTAAGGGCAGTAGGGCATATTGCCATGCCGCTGAGACAATGCTTCTTAGTGTATGCGTCAATCTTTTCCATGGATCATTCTTTTTGACAAAAATACAAGTCTGTTGCGTGAACATGTATCTTTAACTTCCTCATCGGTATCTAGAGTTCTAGAGTAGCAAGCAGTGTGGGATGAACATAATCTATTCCAATTTTTAAGATTTCAATTTGATGGTTTATAGATCAAACTATGAGAGATTCACAAAAAGTCAAATCACAGAGTTTCTTAAATGAGAGATTCACAAAAAGTTTTCAACACAGTACATTATTACAAATTTGTGTCAACATATATCAAAAACTCTTGTGTGTATTGCAGAGAGTTAAAATGGATCTAGTCACTGGCAATCGGAAATAGATAATTGGACAAGCAATAAAGAAACAATGGATTTTTATTCATAACAATCTTTGTTCCGAAGAATCATAACATATAGTACTGTGGAATAAATTTTAACTTAAAGAGCTGCTAGAGAGGATAATTCATTATGCAAATACAAAGATGTGTGAGGTTTTATAGACTCACTCACCCATAAATTTCAGAATACATAAGCAGGAGGTTCCCACATACCATAATCTTGATAACGAGCAGGACAGATTTAAAATGGACTTAAACCATGCATTTTATGCTACTGGAGTCGGCAACTAGCCGACGAGACCAACAGATCTCGGTTGGTGAGACGTGTGTAGAAAGAATTAAAACATCTATAACAAACACAAGAGAGGAAATATCACAACGCGAATGAAAATCAACAATTTTGCACTATCCAGGGTATACACACAGGAGTACCAAAATCCACAACTCCAAATCTCGTTACAATTGAAAAGAGATACAGATCAGGGAACTGATCAGAGAGAGACGACGGCTAATAGAAAATGAGATGTTGCGACTGTATGAAGTTTAGGTCTATTCTTGCAAAAGTAAAGAGAGTTTTTTTTTTTTAGAATAGTAGTAAAGAGAGTTTATAAGTAGTAAACCCTAAAAGAAGGGTACCAATGTCAATAACACACTCAAGATGGGTACATGACAAACTGAAGCCCAGCCCAAGACGAGTACAGACTCTTATTGGATTCTAATCGGCTATACCCGCCCGGGTACCAAACTGAAATTTCACAATTTTCAACAATAGATCGATGATTGGCAAAACCATGCGAGAGATGATTGGAAGAACTGCTACACGGTCAATTTAAGCTGTTGCACCATGTGCGTCGTGGTTAAGCTGTTGCACCATGTGCGTCGTGGAATTGGACAATACACGCTATTTAGACTTGAACGCCAGGTAAATGGTTGGCAATCTGACGCAACAAGATGACAATTGGTCCACTCAAATCTGTTCCGTTGGTAATTTGATGATCACGAAATTTCAAATCTGTGGGATAGACGGTGCCGAAGCAGCATGTTACTAAAGTGTGAGCACCAACAACATCTTCTAAAACTGTTTCAAAACACCACAAAAACTTATTCTTAAACTTCATTTTTCTTCAAGAATACCAATCTCATTCATCAGGTCTAATGGCTCAATCCAAGTTCCACAAGAATTGTTTTCTTCTATGCCACATTGTCTTCGCATTCGTCAGTATGGTCGCTGCACATGACGCTTCATCACCCACACCTTGTATGGATAAAAGGTCTGCTTTTGGACTTCACCTATCAAATGTTGTGTTTTTGGTTCTGTCCTACTATATTGATTTTGTACTAAGTATACTCAACAGATTCGGATGCCCAACCAAGATCGCTACACCATCCGGTATTAAACCTCCCGGACAACAACAGAACATTGATTTTGAATCAGAGTGCAAGATTTTAATATATTTGTTTCAACAAATACATTTTACGTTACAGACGAAGGAACAATAATTCAAAGAAACCGAAACTGTGAGAATTTCATCATGGATCAAGAGAGGAGTAAGAGAGATCAAACATTAAACTCAAAAAGGATTACATATCTAAAAACTTTCTCCTAATTTACATTAACATTGCAGATGCCTTTTTATAGGCTTACAAAAGACTCAATTACTGATTCCACTAACACATAAATTCCTAGTTTGTAGGATCCATAATCCCACATCTAAAACACGTCGACTCCTTCCACAATAACAGGGCATTATCTCGACCCCTAACCAACACTATAACACGTTACTACTTCCTAATATTACCTAAATATTAGGATTACATCACAATTCTAATTCGAACATATCATATTAAACGTGTTTGGATTATAAATCCAACATCCTCCCGTAATTCAAACATGTTTAATTCATCATCATTGTTTTCATCATTGCGTCGTCCAATTTCATCGCTTCATCCATTCCATCATCACCATCATCAAACATCTTTCAAACATCAAACATTCATCATCATCAAACATCTTTCAAACATCAAACATTGCAAGCTGAACATCTCAACTAACCTAACATAATATGCAAAACATCAAACATCAAACATTGCTAGCTGATCGTCTCAACTAACCTAACATAATATGCAAATTGTATTTGCATCTTCATGATATTTAATCTTCATCATAAATATCAGCAACATTTCTTTCTTCATAGTTAGAAACTCTTGATTTCCAACTCTAAAATCTTTTTCTTCATAGCTAGAAACCCATGTTTTCTAACTCTAACATCTTTTTCTTTCATCATCAAAATCGCACCAAAATTTTCTTCATCATATTTTTCACCCATGCAGTAGACAAATATAAACATTTTTTTTTTTAGTTTCTAAAACTCTCAAAATAACTCTCTCTCAACTCAACCACAGCTCTGATACCATGTGAGAATTTCATAATGGATCAAGAGACGAGTAAGAGAGATCAAACATTAAACTCAAAAAGGATTACATTACTAAAAACTTTCTCTGTATTTCCATTAACATTGCTGATGCCTTTTTATAGGCTTACAAAAGACTCAATTACTGATTCCACTAACACATAAATTCCTAGTTTGTAGGATCCATAATCCCACATCTAAAACACGTCAACTCCTTCCACAGTAACAGGGCATTATCTCGACATGACCCTAACCAACACTATAACACGTTACTACTTCCTAATATTACCTAAATATTAGGATTACATCACAATTCTAATTCGAACATATCATATTAAACGTGTTTGGATTATAAATCCAACAGAAACAACCAATGAAAAACATATTCTTAACTTGAGATGCATGAGAAATTAAAAAAAAAATTAAAACATTTATCACTTGAGTGGAAAAATCATTATGAATTTAGATCACTGGTGTAATTAACCACTTCTACATCTTCTGAGATAACCCAATAATTGATCTGTTGTGGTATCAAATGAATATTTTAGACTTACAACTGAAAGATAAAAGACAGATAAAAACATGCAGCAGTGGCCAAAATACATAGATTCTGGAACTATGGAATGTCTACAGGATCATAAAAAATTGAGTAATATAAAAAATTTAACACAACTACATCCTACATTTGAGAGGAAATATCTGTTGGTTAGGTCGGTTATATGTTTGGTTTTGGGATAAACCAAAGTTAAGTGGGTTTAGAGTTTTATGCATATTAAACTCTAATTTAGTTGGTTGATCAGTTGAGTTGGGATAAACACAAACTTTGTTAAGAGTTTAGGATAAACTCAAATACGTTTACTTATGCCTAAAGTCTAGGAACTTGGGAGCTAAGTCTTGGGTTCTTCGTAGACAAGTTAGGAAACCCTATTCTTGTAGGCTAAGTAATGTGACTCCTATATAAGGAGGTCTGGGCTATGGATTTATCTATGCAATTCCAATGGTATTCACAATGGAGTTGTGAGGAATTCATCCCACCTCTTGGGGTGGAGTTTCGGTGAGAAGAGAAACCATTCTCTAGGTGTTGAGAGATACACTATTGATGTTGAGAGAGTACATCGTTATGGTTTGGTGAAGAGAAGATCATCTTGTTTGTTGATGGTGGAAGATACATCGTTGGTGTTGGAAGAGACATCATTTAGAAGAGGATCATCTCGTTGATTGAGGTAAGTATTATCTCGATTGGGTGAAGACTTTGTTTGTGATAATGGAACATTTTTGTTCATGGGAGTTATCTTAGTTCCAATCATTATGTGATTGACATCGTTATGATCAACACCATGTTGGATTATAGTTGGTTGATTGATTTATCAATCATTGTGTGTGTAATTCTCAATTGGTGGTTCCATATTAATAAATAAGAAGTCGTAGCCTTTCGTGGATGTAAAGCAATATACACACCCTGTGTATTATTGTCGAACCACGTTAAATTTTGTGTGCTTTACTTATTGCTTCTTTTGTGTTTGCATCTTGTTTGTCTTCGCTCTGTCGATCCAAAGAACGGCTCTTGGAGTGATTATATTCTCGCTATAATCCCAACAAGTGGTGCGGTGAGCGTGGAGAGGATCGAAGTTAGAAGTGGAGTTGTTTTTTGTTTCCTACGGGTAGTGGAGACTTTTGGTTTCGAAGGATTTGATGTTTTCAAGTATTCAAGGTTGAAGGATTTGAAGTTACCAAATATTTGAAGATGCATTGATTGATGTTAAGTTCGAGTTTGAGAAGGATTTTTCTGTCAGAAAGTGTTTTGACACTTGTTCGCTTCCGGGGCTCTACAGACTTCGTTGCAAGGCGGAATTTGATGGTTGACCCCAATTTAGAAAATAGAAAGACTCACCTTTCTATTGGAGTTGAAAAATCTAAAATCAGAGTTCGTTTGGTTGGCGCGATATGTGTGGGAATTTGAGTTCAGGAGTTTTCCTGCAGTTTTTCAGTTTTGACATAGATCACGCCCATGGGGAGACGACACTCTTTTTTACAATACGGTTCTATTTGGGGTATCCGAATCAAATGAATCGTGATCCTAGTATTACCGTTTTGACTCGAGTAACAAGGTTTACATTGCTAGAAATTTGGCTTTTCTATTTCCTAGTACCCATGGATTTACATGAACTTGAACGTTTAATTAAGGATTGAGTTTCTTTAACAGATTCTTTTTATGTTAGAACAAATCATGGTTAAGAGCCCCTTTTGCATCCTAGTCTAGGACTCTAGGACCCTTATCCTGTTACGTTTCTTATTAGGAATCCTAGTACCTTTTGGAATTGTTGAAGCCTATATTCAGTTGAGAGCCTGGGGTTCTCAGCGTATATGTAATTGTCTAGGTAGCTCCGGAGCCAAATTTTGGGGTTCCTACAGAAGAAAGAAATTAAGTTTTCAATATGCCTACTCAAAAATCATCATCAAGAGCACCGAAAATCCAAGGGCAACCATAGAAAGTTAAGAATGGAGGAATAGAAGTATCAGAAAGATCAGCATGGTATTATGGAAAAGGTTTAGAAGCAAATCAAGGGACACATAGAAGACAAAAAACTGATCCTGAGTTGTTAGCTCCAACGAGAATTAAGCCGAATGGTGGAATCTTTTCGTCTCCTCAATCAGAAACTGATATTCCCAAGTTAACTAGGCTGCTCCTAAATGTAACGGTACAAAGAAGTTCAGGACCCATTCATGTTGTCATGTCACCTGATTCAACAGTTGGAGACCTTATTACTATGGTGATTAAACAGTATTCCAAAGAAGGAAGAAGACCTTTATTACCTACACTTAACCTGTCCGACTTCAATCTCCACTATTCTCAGTTCAGCTTAGAAAGTAAGTCAATCTGCATATTTACAGAAAATCGATGGTGTTTTGAATTTTCTGTACTATTCTCACTAGCTAAATTATGTTTTTTGTTTTTGTTGAATGTATTTGTAGGTCTGGATAAAGAGGAGAAACTGATACAACTAGGGTCAAGAAACTTCTTCTTGTGCCCCAAAAATCGAGATGCATATGTTGGTTCTAGACCATTTCTGACCGATTCGACTTCAAACCAAGCAGAGAGGGTTACAAACAAGACAGTGCAACCACCATGGTGTAATTTAATTGATTTCCTAATGATAACTAGTACTAGTCTTTAGTCAGAGTGTTTAAATAAGACTGTCACATTGGGGACTGATACTGGATTGGATACATAAGCAGAGAGATTCTTGAATGTACAAGAACTAAAAACGTTTCAGATTGCAAAAGATATTAAACACAGTGGTATTAACTCTCTGGGAAGGATCGTCTTACCAAAGGTGTGATTGTTTCTGGTTGTATTTTAACGCCAAGTGGTGGCAATTGTTAGAGTTGGTGCACATGCACTTGACCAGGTGCCCAGTGTTCTTATTACTAGCAAAGATCCCAAAGCTTTGATTTCTAACAAAAACTGCAAATTTATACTGTATAAGCTTTTATGTATTTTTCTTTGAACTTTTATCACCTTGTACGTACAGCTAATTTATCCTTTGCAAACATAAACAAAATTTAGCAAAATTACAAGAAGAGAGTCTTGATCCAAATTAGCGATGATGACGATTTCTGAACGAATCCCCTCTTGATCCAAATTAGCGATGATGACGATTTCTGAACAAATCCCCTTGAAAGATTCAACCCCTCACTAAATGAGAGGAAAATTTATTGTGAAACTCAATCAACGTTGTCTATCCAAATTAGTGAATCAACAGGGCAGCCGGTTCTTGTGAATTTTTGGTCATCCTCGATCACCACTACACCAAGAGCACCTGATGTATATGCTGAAGAAAAAAGAAAAAAATTATAAGTTAAATTAAGCGTAGCAATAAACACCTACAAAGAAAAAAATATTGAACTCAATAGAATTAATCATGAAACAAACTCTGGATATTAACCAAAAGAAGAATAAGAAAATAAACACAACTTACATTTGAGAGAAGAGATTATAATGTGATTCATAATCAATGAGACTCCGTCTCCCCAAGGTATCCGCAAAGGTTTGGATATAAAATCAAAATTTACTCCTCCTAAATCCATTACAGCACTTTGTTTCTTTTTAAACTTAAAAAGATTTCTAATTTTGTAGATCGGGATCCTAGAGAGGGAGAGAGAGGCGACCACAGACAATAGGGCATTTTAGAGCAATCGTGATAGGCGGCACGCACATTGGGTGCTCGCGCCGGATGCACGCCAATTGGGGCGGGTAAATGCCGGCCCCAAGCTAGCAGGGGGGGCCCCAATTAGTAAAGGTATGCCCCAATTGACACTTTTACGGGTACTTCGCCGGATGCACGTGTAAAGCGCGATTTTAAAGCGTGTTTCCTAGCTTTTTTGATTTTAGAGACTGAAATTGTTTATATGAGGTGAAGCCTAAGAGTAGTAAACCCTAAATAAGGGCATCATTCTGAATAATAGGCAATCAACCCCGGATTATTAAGCCCACCAGACTCTCTAAGGGGTTCTAACTGGGCTACCCATTAACATTTAGTATCCGCACCATGATATATCGAGTTAGGATGTGTATCGGATGCTTTATTTGTAAGCTCTGTTTTTGGGACTGCAAAAAAAAATTGGGACAACAATCCACTAATACTATCCATACGCCTTGATAAGTGATGTCCATAGTTATATAGTATATAGAACACGGATATTGTTGGTAATGATGTAAACATGCATGAACAAGAAATGTAGAATAGACACAAATTTTACGTGGTTCGGCAGTGTTTGTGCCTACATCCATGGGTGAATCCCCTTGGGGAGTGATAGTTTATTGATTATCAGAGTACAACGAATTTAGGGTTTTGGAAGGGAGGAAACAGATTTCTAGGGTTGCCATTTTGTGAGTGATTTCTGTATGGTGGAGTTGGGATCCCTTTTCTGGGTTTATGTCCCCTCTGTATATACACTTACAAAATATGTATTCTACCATAATTCAGACTCTGCAAGTATCTTGGGCAGCAAGGCTTCTGGAACTTCTGAAACCTTCCTCTAGCTCTTCAAAAGTGGTTCTGGCCCAGTCTGTACGAAATAGTTGACTTGACTGACAGTTGACTTTGGCTTTGACCGATAGTTGACTTTGACCAACTTTGACCGACGGTTGACTTTTACGAAATTCGGTCAACAGTTGATTTCGACCCTCCTTGACCAGCAACTGACTTTGACCGACTCTGGTCAACGGTTGACTTTGACCATCTTTGACCAATGGTTGACTTCCCTCTGTTAACTGGGCTGGCAGGATGAATGGCAGGTTGGCTAACTGGGCTGGCAGTTTGAGCTTATAGCTAAGCGATCTCCAAAAAGAGTATTCTGGTCCAAACTGTGGCAATTTTAGCCATGATACAAACAGTTAGCTAATGAAACACTTCATAAGAGCACCTAACCAGCCAACGCCCCCGCATGTATCACATGGTCGATTCTGCACATATGGGATGACAGTATTAGATTTACAATACACTAGATTGAAAAAACAAAAAATGTAAACTCTGGATCTTAAATCAAACGTATAAGAATTTAAAGGGCTATTTAAGCGTTGGTACCCAGCAAAAGACCGACACATAGCGATGGTACTCAACATATCAAATATTAAGATTTCATACTTGCATCCGACGGAGACTGTTAAGTCAATATGGTTACCAAGTCTCCCTCCAGGGTATATGTAAAGGTTCCCATACGGAACTAAAGTTCACTCCATATCAGAAACCATGAAATTTTTCAATGACTGATTGCTTATGAAGAAGATGGCTCAGTAAAGGGTCTCTGAGATTATATATGTTCAAAAGTTAATGCGCTGATTTTGGGGCTGCAGAGTTTTCTTTGGGGCTTCAAAACAATAAAACCATCCAAAGGATAGTTATAAGGGATGTCCAAAAAGGTATGAAAAGTCTAAGATACCCTTACAGATTAATCCACCCCAAATTTTAACTAATAACCCAAATTTTATAACCCTAATCCTAAAACAAAAACAAAAACTAAAACTAAATTAAAACTAAAAACTTATCATTCTCTTCTCCTTCTCTTCTACTCGCCCTTCTCTTCTTCTACTCGTCCGTCCCTCTCCTTCTTCATTTTTCCTCTTCGTTCCTCGTCTCGATTCATCGCCGATACGAAAAATTCATCGTCTCGAATAAAATTCAAACATGGCGAGAACAAAACAGACCGTGAGAGACACTACAGATGATCCTGGAATAGCAAGAGCCTACTTAAATCATCAACAGCGCACAGCGGGAGAAACTTCTGATTTGAATTTTGAACCCGACCGAGAAGCAAATCCGTCCACTGATTTGAATTCTGAACCCAACATGCGTATCAGGTATTAATTCTGAACAAACCCCATGTTTTGAATGATGTTTTAATTGTTTTTTTAGGTTCTAATCATCGATTTAGGGTAGTTTCGTTGAGGTCAGAATTTTTTTACGGTGTAGTTTTCAATTGGGTCTTAGGCGTAAAAAAGTTTTACGCCTTGAGAATCATATGAAAACTAGGCGTAAAACAGTTTTACGCCTTGAGAATCATATGAAAACTAGGCGTAAAATTGCCCTAATTTTGCCCTAGGGTTTTTACGCCTTAGAAACCAAGGCGTAAAAAAGTGGTCTGTGCTCACAAATATTTGCACCGTAAAAACACAAAGCAAACCGTAAAATTTGATACAAGGCGTAAAACACTAAATTGAAGCGTAAAATCTTTTGGATTTCAATTTTTTTCCCAAGGAAGTTTTACGCCTTAATATATCAGTGCGTAAATTTTGAGTTCCTAATATTTTTTTTTAAAGTTAAATTTACGCCTTGGTTTCAATCCCATAACCAAGGCGTAAATTTCTTCTGTAACTTTTTTATTTTGGAAACCATATTTTACGCCTTGGTTTTCTGGGGCGTAAATTTTTCATCCAAGGCGTAAAATGTAAAGTTAAGGCGTAAAATTCCTGCAGTCTCTCATAGGTTTTGCTCATTGCTTGGTTGTTTATTTGTGTTGTTTGTGCATGTGTTTAGGGAACAAGATAAACAGAAGAAGAAGAGAGGAAATGATCTTTCCCCCGTTGTCAGTCCCCCACCTCGAAATGATAGTGACAAGTATCTAACTTTTACCAAGAGAGGTACAAAAAGGACTCAGAAACAATCAACATTACCTCAAACTGATGGACCAAATGAGAATGTTGAAGAAGAATCAATTCCAATCCAAGAGAATCAGATTCAACAAGAACCCAACCAATGTGAACCAAATGAGACTGTTGAAGAAGATTCAATTCCAATCCAAGAGAATGAGATTCAACAAGAACCCAACCAATCTGAAGAGGAGAATGGCGAATCAGAAGAAGAAGAATCAGCTGAAGAAGATGATGAAGAAAAAACAGCTGCTGAGGTGGTTACACCCCTTTCTCAAGAACAACCCACTCAACCTCTTGGTCTACCTCCTCCAGAACCAAGAATTGAGAGGAAGGCTAGAAAGCCTCGGACAAAAGATCCACAACCCAAAGGCATGCACATTCCTCCACCTGATGATCAAACGTTCTGGTTGCCCGCACCTCCTAAGGGAATGAAACAATGGGGAGAAGCACGTGATGGGAACAAAGTGCTATTTGGTTACCCATGGTCCTATGCTGCAAAAGTGGCTTCTGCGCGGGTAATTATCTTATAATCTCAAAATTACTTTATGTTGTTTGTACATTATTTTATCCTTCCGACAAAGTACATTAATTTCTTTTTTTTTGTAGGACCACAAAAGGCTTGCGCTTGTGTTGAAACACTCAAGGCCTGCGGTGTGGGATTTGGAGTTGGAATGTGACAAGGTTCAACGCATTGTAAAAGCAAAAGCCTTACAGTTGTACAATGCTTCAATACATACCCAGGACAAGTATGATGGTGTTACAGTGAGTGCACTTAGAGAACGATATTGGCCAGAGACGGGCACTTTACACTTTGGATTCGGCGAAATGGCTCTGATTCCAGATGATGCAAAGCAAATCAAGAATCTTGAAAATCATGGAAATCATGTGTTTCTTGGTGATGATAAGAAGATGAAATGGGGGGAGCTCAACCGATTAGCTATGAAAGTGTTTGGGTGGTCTCAAAATCAATGTGACGAAGAGTGGATATATGGTGGTGGTGGGGAACCCGGGGTTTTCATGAGGGGTAAACCACCAGCCAAGAGTAAGAAAATTCTTAGCAATCGTTTGTGGTTAATGTATGGTAATACCAAGCAGAAGGGCAAAGAGCTAAGTGATGTGGAAGCCACTAGAGTTGCGAAAGCTTGGATGTTGCACACCTTGGGCACCGTCTTGTTCCCCGATAGTTCGGGTAATAGGGTCAATGCATGCTACTTAAAATATATTGATGACATTGATACGGTTGATGGTTATGCGTGGGGCACTGCCGTTATTGCCTTCTTGAATGCCTCACTTGCTAAAGCTTCCAGGGCTAAAACCACCAAAATCGAGGGTGACGTTCGTCTTCTACAGGTAAGACTATATTTTGTGTAATAAAACGTGCGTTAGTTTTGCATATATGTCATTGAAATATGGGTATTTCGTTACTTTGCAGTCGTGGTTCTATGACCATTTCCCCTCTTTGGCACCCAAGGAGGATAGTGATTGGGTTAACAAACCAGAAGGCACTCCTACGAGTAAGAGATTCACGTTCAAAGAAAGTGGTCTACGTTCAAAAGAAGCCTTGATAGCTGAGAAGAGACAACAGTTGGATGCATTCCCTCTCAATGAGGTGGTTTTTGACCCATATGTTCGCTTGAGACCTGATGAAGAGGGGGGTTTGGAGGATGTGCGTGAATTTTCACAAGAGAGTAGTTACACCGGACCTTTGTTTCATCCATCAGGGTTCCATATGTACAATCCTCAATGAGTGATGCGCCAACTTTGTTATGAACAACCAATAGTTCGGGAAGAAAAGTTCGTGTTGCAGAAACGAGGCTCCAAACTTGATTCTTCCAAGTGCAAATTGGTTTACGATCCCGAGCCATCAGTTGACCATTGGGCTGCACGGGAAACCGACGACTACCAACTTGCTTTGAACATTGAGAGCTTTGAAGCCAATATAGTTGATGTCGAGGAAGGATACTTGGAGTGGTTTAACAAGTTTGGACATCCCATGCTGATCAATATTGATCCTAGAGCCTCAGAGGCGATTCAAAAGGAACAGGAAAGACTCACTCGTAATACTGCAAGCACATCAAGTGAGGCTCCAATGATTGCTAGCTTGAAGAAAAAGCTTAAACAAGCCGTAAGTAAAATGTTTATAGATTTCTCATGATTTAAATTTTCTCGTCTTGATTGTTGTCTAACATTGTGTGTCAATTTGTTTATATTGTGTAGAAGGAAAATGTTTTATTGGTAGCTTCTAGACTTACCCCATGTATCCAAAGTGGTAAGAAGCTAAGTGTTGAAGAACAACGCGTGATACAGAACCAGTTAAACGTTGCCTCTGATCCAAAACATCAAGGGGTTTTTGACGAGTTGAGGAAAACGAGAAACAAGAGGGGGCCTCCAGTAAGACAAGCTTCACCATCTTCAGCGGAAGAAGATGAGGGTTTTGATGAAGCTCAAGGCCGAGGTCGAGGTCGAGGTCGTGGTGGTGGTAAAAGTCGTGGTGCATCATCATCTTCATCGAACAAAAGAGGCAAACGAGCAAAATGAACAATGGAAAATGGTTTTGTGGTTTGTTTGTTTTGTGGTTGGAACTTATCTTTTCTGTGTTTGTTTTGTGGTTTGAACAATGGATAACTTTCGTTTGTTTAAGCAATGAATTTGTGTTTGTTTTGTATGTACTATCTTGTTTTGTGCATTGTTTACAGGCTTTTACGCCTTGGTTTGTTTCCAAAAATACAGGCGTAAACGTTTTTTACACTCCAGAATCCACACCGTAAAAAAATTTACGCCTCAGAAACCAAGGCGTAAAAATTGAAATAATCTGAAAAA
>JAJJMA010321690.1:0-15594 GCA_023529015.1 Papaver nudicaule
TGACTTCCTTCGGATTGCTCCAGGTCATACGGAAATCTACTTACAAGCGGGGGCTGACAAGTAAACCGAGTAAACTATGCCCAACTTGTCTCTACCTCAGTTGTACAAGAAGAATCAATTAAGAAACTTATACAACTGGAGCTAACTAGGTCTTACAACACCAAGTGCAGCCGTGCGTTGCTTCCTTTCAACCTTGTATGTAACGTATCAGTTCTTGAATGGCCTTATATCATAAGAGAAGTACCGTAGAATAGACAAGAACGTAATCAGGTTACCAAGGTTACAGGTTACTCCGATTTCAACCACTAAGGTCTCAATCTCCTACCTGTGCTTCCCAACTCTCAAGAGAAGTCTTTATAGTCGTTAGGTAAATCTCGTGAGGAACTGCTACCTAATAGAGGATGACTATACCACAACAAGCATTCACCGAAGTGAAAAGAGTTTACGATCACTTCCACAAAGGACCTTCACGTATGCTTGATGCTTGCGGTATTCGTCCTTAGACACCTCTATTTATAGCACTCAATAAGATAGGTTGTTTTGGAGTAAAGCAACTAGTTTTTTGTCCCACAAGTTTAGGAAACCCTAAAAGTAACCTAGATTTATCTCAATTGGAAATCTTTTAACATTTATCTGCCAAGTGTTTTGTTAGCTCAAAAACACTTCAAGATAGAGATCCAACAGACCAGAGATACTCTTTATCTTATTGAAACATTGAGAAACGTTAGATGGACCACAAAAGATATTTTCGTGATAAACAAGTCCAACTAAGAGATAAAGGAGTTCAGAGTTTAACCCGAGTGAAATTCCAGAGAATATTCACCTGGGACGGTTCACAAACCGTCCATATGAATCACAGCCAAAAGTATCTATTTTCAGGTTCACGTTGGTATGCGTCCAAATAGATACTTCGGAACTCAGGAGAAATCCGAGTTTCTGTTTCATGTACGGTTCGGGAACCGTCCGCCATTCAGATTAGGGTTTAACTGGACCCGCAGGAAGTTCTGGGCTTAACCAGTACTTAGACGTGTGAGACGCCCTTAGCTGTAATCCATTGGACTCTTGCTCAAGAGTACTCCTTTAGATTCACCCACATCCAACAAGTGATTTGCAAGCAAACCATTGCAATGGACAAATGGTATCGAATCTATCTCATGCATTCTTGTAACCTTAGTATTTGCGGGAACAAACACTAACATAACACATGGTCATGTAGACAAGAACACACTCTCAATCGCTATTATTTCACTACTAAAGTAGCCGACTATTTCGAAAGATAGAGAAAGTAGAATAAAAGAATTTCCATAAAAGTCATAACTCCTACTAACCTTTTGTCGATGAAGAATAATTGATGTCTTCTTTGTCTTCCCAATCTTCGTCTTCAAGGTCTCTACTACTTAGTCTATATCCAAATTCCGAAATCTAAACTCTAGTAGGCTAAATCAAGAATTGTGTTTTGACACCTAAAACTGACAACTAGCTTGAGATACCAACGCTAGTGGGTTTGACCGTACAATGCCCTAACAGGTATGTCTTCTATCTCTTCTTCCTCTTCTACTGGAAAGTCGGCGAGGAAATCTGCAATGACTTGAGATCGATGAGCCGTTCGTATCTCATACTGGACGCCGAACTGGTCGATTTGAGTGTTTCATTTAGCAATTCACCCTATTATCTGAGAGATGTGCAAGATTGATTCTATAGGAGTCTTTGTTAAAACAGTGATAGGATGAGCATGAAAATATGGGCGCAGTCTTTGAGATGCGAAAACTAATGCCAAAACTAGTTGCTCGATTTTAGGTTAGTTCTTTTCTGCTCCTTGTAATGTTCTACTGATATAATATATGGGTGTTTCCCCGCCCTTCGTTCTTACAAGCACAGCGCTGATCGCCACTGGGGTTGCGCCGAGATATACTCTGAGTTGTTCGCCATACTCTGGCGGTTGAATTGCTGGGAGAGTAGTGAGGTACTTTTTAATACCTTGAAATGCAGCTTCATGTGCTTCAGTCCAATTGAACTTTTCACCTTTCTTTAGTGTTTGGAAAAATAACTTGCATTTATCGGAGAACCTTGATATGAATCTATTGAGCGAAGCCAACGTTCCATTGAGTCGCATAACATCCTTTACTGTCACCGGCGAGGGTATATCTATGATTGCCTTGATTTTAGTTTGATCCGCTTCCACTCCCTTTTTTGTTACAACATACCCTAAGAACTTCCCCGAAGTTACACCAAAAACACACTTCGCTGGGTTTATTTTCAGTTTGGTGGTGCGCATGTGATCAAATATTTCTTTGAGATCTTGAACATGAGTTTGCTTTACTTTACTTTTTACTAGCATGTCATCAACGTAAACCTCCATCGTTTTGCCAATCCATTTCTCAAACATTTTTTGAACCATCTCTTGATACGTGGCGTCGGCGTTCTTCAGTCCAAAGGGCATTCAAGTATAGCAAAACAATCCTTTAGTGGAAAAGAAAGCGGTATGCTTCTGATCTTCTTCCGCCAAAGGTATTTGATTATAACCTGAGTAACCATCCATGAACGACATCAACTCATGACCTGATGTGGCGTCCACAGTTTGGTCAATGCTTGGCAGCGGGAAACTATTCTTTGGGCATGCCCTATTGAGGTCGCTGAAGTCAATGCAGATCCGCACTCCCTTGTTCTTCTTTGGTACCACTACCATATTCGCTATCCACTGAGGATATTGAACTGGCCTTATGATACCATATGCCCTCATCTTATCAATCTCCGCTTCTACTGCTTCTTTATAAGCTTGAGCCAATTTCCTTATCCTTTGCTTGAAAGGCCTGATCTTGGGATCAATATCTAGTTTCTGGCATGTTATTGCTGGGTCAATGCGTTGCATCTCATTCATTCCCCAAGCAAAGACATCAACATACTCCTTAAGTAATTCCTGCAGTCTTGCCGACTCGTCTTCATTTAGCAGAGTACCAATCTTTACCATTTTCGGATCGTTTTCCTCACCGATATTTATATCTCTGGTAAGTTCCACCGCCGTGAAATGTAATTCAGGTTCTCCCATCGGCGATGGTTCCTTTGATTGCTATAATGCCTATGTCCGGGCTGCGCCGAAGATTCTTCGATGTTCATTGAATGAACATATTTTTATGGCTTGGCGATAATCTCTTGAATTTCTTGTTCCTTTAACACTTCTTTACTCAGCTTCTTTTTCTCATTAATTTTCGCTTTTCTATTCTCGCGCATCTGAATACCCGCCACATTGCAAGCCTTTGCCACTGCCAAGTCTCCAACATACTCGGCGACTCCCATAGGTGTTGGAAACCTTAAGCGTTGGTGATAAGCGGAGGGTACTCCTTTCAAACTATGCAACCATAGCCTCCCAAGAATTGCTGCATACGGAGAATCAACGTCTACAATACAAAGAGTGGTATTCAAAAAGAAATCATCACAAATAACAATCTTGAATTCAATTTCTCCTTTTGGTTTAGACGCAATCCCGTTGAACCCATAAATGTTGTACGATGACACTGTCGGCGAAGGGATCTTTGGATCTTTAGCTTTCATTGCCTCATATGCAGAATTGAAAAGAATATCTACCGAACTGCCCGGGTCAATAAGGACTTTAGGTAATTTAAATCTTCTCATTTAAATAGTGAGAACCAAAGGATTGTTATGGTGTCTCCCTTCAACTGGTATCTCATCAGCGGAGAAACCTACACAAGCTTTCATCCAGTCTAACAATGGTTCCTTTTTGGCGGCGATGCTACAAATTTCGTTCCCCGACCTGTCTCGCTTATGTATTCTGGATAATACATTATCGTGAAACTCATCCCTAGTTGTCTTCGAATGCACAATGGAGAAGCAATCCAATTCCAACAAATCACGCTCAACCTTTACTTCAAACACATTTGGAGCTTGGACTGCTTGAATCGGCTGAACCATGAGTGGTGGTGGTGGTGGTGGTAACTCAAGAAAATCTTGGAATTTTCCCAAACGAATGAATCTATGAACCTCCTGCTGGACACCAGTACAATTCTCCGTTGAATGGCCGTGGAATAAGTGGAACTGACAAAAGAGATTAGTATTAGTGGGTGGAACCCTGGGATTTCCTCTGTTGTAAGGATAGCGAATATCATCTCTGCAATTTGAATTCTCGATCTAACCCCATGCATCAGTATAAGAAATGCGAAGCTTTGGAAGCGTAGCATCCTGAAAAGGCTGCTGGTTGCCTCTGCCAAACTTTCTATTATCGCCGTTGTACCTTCTATCGCCGTTCCCATTTCGCCGATTGTCACGTCCACCTCTACCATCATTTCTTCCTCCGTTGTCTTGCATGTCCCTTCCATCGTAGTTACTTCTCTTTTGAGAGTTCCTTCCATCGTAGTTACTTCGCCGATCGGCGGTGACTTGATGCTGCGGTTGTACGGTTTGTGGTACTATTATCGCCGAAGAAGGAACCTTAGCCAATCTCTGCTGCTCTGCCTTGTACCATTCTCTTTTTATCTCTTCGTGCTCTTCGAGGGAATAATTATTGATTGAGTGAATTTGCTTTACTCTTTCTTTCTTTTGGCGGAGTTCTTCCTCTTGAATTTCCTCATAATTTATCCATTCATTTTGCTTTGTTGTCATAACTTTCATATCTTTTGGTGTATCCCAGAATAATCTCTGGTACATAGGATCTGATGTTTCCATAGAATTGATGAATGCTCGGATTTTATCTTTGTCAGATACCGCCGATCCTACTTCACTACAAAGCTTTCGCCATCGCTGAATTAAACTTATATATGTCGCCGAGGGTCGCTTCTTGATATTAAATAGTCTCTCCACACCTGGGCGACTTCTGTTATGTTGTATGTAAGTGCGCAAGAATTTTCCTTCCAGCTTGCTAAATGATCTAATTTTACCTTCTTCCAACCCATCGAACCAAGCTAGAGCTTCATCTTTAAGAGTTGCAGGAAATGCCATGCACATTATTGGGTCTGAGCCTACCCATGCCGCCAAATCTCGCTTATAGCTTCTAATGTGTTGAGCTGGATCCCCAGTTCCGTCAAAGGTGGATGAGAACTTTGGCATGGTGAATCTGGTAGAGACATGACCATAGGTGATACATTATTTAAAGGGTGTCTTCTGTGCCTCAGAGAGTGCTGTTTCTAATTTTGACTCCTTCGCCGATCCTGCCATCGCTACCACCTTGTGCTTTAAGCGACGAAGTTCTTTTTGCATTCCTCTGTCATCACACCCTCCAGCATCAAATCCTTCAGAGACCCTTTTGGATATATCTTTTCTCCTGCCCCTCTCATCGTACTTCGCCGACGAGTCTGATATGTCTATGGTACTGTTCCAGCTTCGATTAGGCCTACTTCTTTCAGAACCATGAGTAGTACGCGACTGAGATGTATGACTCTTGATTTGTATCATCCTTCTATTCTCCGCCATCAATTCTCTGTGACTCTGCAAAATGTTTTCCATTTGCAATTGCATCTGCATTTGAGCTGATTGTCGGTTGTTCGCCTCAAGGATCTGCTTTAGCAAGGTTTCTGTAGTATTAGTGGATCCCGTGTTATCTGTTACCACTGATGGGTGATCCAGAGTTGTGCCTGGTGCTACTGCTGTGCCATTACCACTAGCATCCTGGAGAGCATCTCCTGCCGTAATAGGTTCGGCGACAATTGCTGGAGCTTCCACCATGATATTGGGTGTTTCACCGACAATCCCTTGAGTAGCATTCACCACAGTTATTCCTCCTACATTAGTATTCTGAGTGACACCCACAGCGTTAGATGATTCGCCAATCGCTCTCTGAGTTGTTCTGTTGCCATTGACTGCATCGCCGAGAGTACCCGTATCTACCTCTCTGCCAACCCTTTGTAGCAACATGTTAGGCTCAGCTGTAGCTCCTGCATTCTCCAGGTGGGTGATATCCTCCATCAGGACCTCGTCTTGACGAAATTGCTGTCGTATGGGTGACCGCCGAGATGAGCTCACCAAAAGAAGACTCGTTAAACTTGCTGGCTCTGACCCTCTGCTTCTGGTGTTGTGTCTACTAGGAAATACCAATGGAGTTGGAAGGATGGGGTACCGCAGAGGCCTACCCGCTGGAGCTCTGCTACTCTTACTTCTGGAACCCATTCGCCGAAGATCTGTCAAAAGAGACAAACACACTTCCTAACAGTATTGCTCTGTTAGTACTATGGGTAAATGTCAAACGAGTTAGTGGAGGTAGTTGGATAACTTTTCAGAATGTTATTAAGGAAACGACAAAAATGACAGACCTAACTGAAATTATGTACATATGATGACCTTATCATGACAAGAGGGGCTAAAGTGGCAATTTAATAAAAAAATTCTCAAGGTACGGACTGCAAACATCCATGGTAATTGAAGAATTTCGATCAAAAAGGGTGTACGGCGGCATTTTTGAAAGGCTTGAAAACATTTGACATACACATCTATTAAAGGTACCCACAATCATAACATTGAACATGTTATTGGCATGAATCACAGAACCTCAAAAACACATCCAAAAATCATTTATAACAAACTTCAAACACAAGAGAAATCATGACTTTAATGAAAAATTATCCTTTGTGAAAGGCTAACAACCTAGAATACGCCAAGAATGACATATCTTCTGAAAATCAAACCTTCATCCGTACGCCGAAAATCAAAACATACCTAAAATAGCATTTGTTATCAAACAAATGACTCTATCCTTTCCTTATGTTATAAAAGTGAAATATGTGATGAAACTTGTGAATTAACATGTGAGGAAACGACATGTTTGAGGTTATAATTTCCTAAGCAGCGAGATTTGTACTCCCAGATAACAATATAAGGTAAATAACAGCCTTGCCGGCTAGATTTTCGACAAACATAACATGTTAAATATGGAAACAAGAGAACATATACACTAAACATCGATTGTTTTTACCCAAAATAGCATCATTAGCAGAAAATTCCCACCATAGATGAAAGTTCAATAATTAGCATGAAAACCGGATCGCATGTACGCTAATCTCTACCCATCATGACAAAAAAAAAACAAGGAAAACACAAGTTCAAAACCTTTTCCAGCGCCAAAATGTAACTGTCTAAAATCCCAAGGGTTAGATCTTAGACAGTACACCCAAATATCATACATCAACATACACAGAATCATACATAAGCATACCTAGAACCCTAAGCATAGAAAACATTAAAGAGTTAAGGGTTAGAGAAACTTGACAGAGGTTTACTTGGTTCGCCCTCATAAGTGAGGACTACATCCAAGGGATTTCACTAGTATTAAGCATAATTACAATTCTCTCACCTTTCTAATCTTCTCACTTTGATCTCTCAATATGAACCCAAATTCCAGCCTTGGGCTATGGAGAGCAAGTAAGTTACTTTTCCTCTCTCTAGACCAAACCGAAATATGTCCAACCCTTTTTCCAGTTGGTTTACTCGCTATTTATAGACCCTTACATCATGGATTACAGCTAATACAGACAGACATACTACTGACACTCCTTTGTCTTGACTCGTCGACACATGTACATCGACGACCTCATTTCCTACTCTACTAACATTGATGATCGAATCTTCTATGGATAAGGATTGCTGACGCAGCTCCCACTGAGTCAATTGGTCAACCTGACAATGTATCCGTTTTGACTTCTCTTTAATGCTCAACCACTTCTCAACCACCAAAGATGACGTGTCCTTCCTCGATGATCCTTTCTTCGCTATTCTCTTTCGCTCTTTCATCATTAATCGTGCTATATTTAATCCCTTCGAACTCATACATCGCTATGACCTTTCGCTACTGATTTCATACTTCTCCGCAGTATCATTCTTGTACAACCTCTCCTTTGAGATGCTTCATAGAGCGGAGGTATTTTCTACCCTTACAATGTTGAATCTCCTGAATTCTTGATTCAAATATAGATAATCACGTTAATGATATCCAAGAATTCAAATCAAAACATCAAATGAATAATCAAATGAATATTTGATCAAGTAGTATATCCATACGAAGATCTAATCACGTATAGTATTGATCCGAAATCATGTGTCTACTAACTAGAGCGACCAACCATATTTCTGAATATGACTCAAACAACTTAGTTGTACATTGAAGATGAACTAGTTCAAACTTCAAACTGAGAATATCAAACTCATTACTTCGTTGAAGTACAAATCAAAATGATAGAGTTTGAATTTCGAAAATACGCATTCTGAGATAACCAAATTAAGGTTTCGAAATCTATAATCTGTTTGGCTGAAACCAAGTTAAGGTTTTGGATCCTAAAGTTCATATATGACCAGAACCGAAATTAGGTTCCCAAATCAAGTTTCCATATAGCGAAACCAAAGCTAGGTTTCGAACTCTAGATTTTGTTTAACAAAACCTTGGTTCAGGTTTCGAAACAAGAAACACATATTAGACTCGTCACAAATGTTTGGTGCCGAACTTGAGAGTCCATGTGGTCAAGAGACGTTTCAGCATCACACCTTTTTGTCCTTGACGCACAGGTTATATTTCCCAGTTCACATAAACCTTTAAGAAACCCCAGGGTCTACTAGACTTTCTAGAACTCACATGGTCAGGACACATTGGTCTCGATTCTCAAGTCACTGTTAGCCAGCAAATATTGTGTCGAACTCATGTTCTCTCATTGGTCACAATATTTAAGTTCCGGACCAATAGCTTATGGATGCGAAAACGATATTATGGTTTCAAAATCAAAGTATAGTTTTACCAAAACCTACATTGAGGTTTCGAACTCTAAAAATCCATAAGATGAGATAATCAATAATATTGTTTCGAAATCTAGAAGTATGATATGGCATACGAGATGTTCATATATATAATCAAGTAAATGATTCAGAACATCACTAATCAGAGTCAAACCATGACGTAGTATTCGAAGCTCAGAACAACAGTATATCGAGTCTACACAACATAAGTGTGAGTCACGATCTCACTTACATTTAGCTCATACAAGTACTTTCTTATCATTCCGACAGAGTCATACTAAGTAAGTTGAGACACAATACTGTGCTGGATTAAATCTCGTAATACTACCGAGACAACATCACAACTGTTATATCCAACTCGAAGGTGTTAGGAGCCTTATATCACTTAGAGACGGAGAAGAAAAGAAAGCTCTAAGAAATATGGAACGTTATAACTTCAACAACAATATCGCAAGCGATAAAGTGGAGTTATATCTTAAGACACACTGATCACAAGTGATCAAGTCATAACGTAAAGCTTTCAACAATGAGTTATGTTTTTGTCTTTTGTAGCACAAGTGTAAAAGATAATGGAATCACGTTATTTAGATTCACTAACCTCTTGAATGACGAAGCCGGATGTCTTCGATTGATCTTCAATCTTCTTCAACTCTTCAAATAGTGATTCTAAATCCTACCAAAATCCTCCACAACCTAAAGCTAACTCAATGATGACTTTACCTAATGTGTGTTGTTTAGCGGCCGAGTTTTGATCACTAAATTTGACAACTAAGCTTGACATACCAACACTTAGTGAGTTTGACCAAGCCATGCTCTAACAATTTGCTCTAATACTGTCATCCGACCCCTCCAGTCTTCCTATATCATCATACTCGTAAGCCTAACATAATATTGTACTTAAGCCATATCTTTCACTTTAAAAATAACTTTATCCTTCTCTTTTATTATTTTCTTCTACTCATACTCATTACCCTATCAATCTTTTACCCATAGCTTTATCTTTCACTTATATACTTATACTCAAACCCATGGCAGAACAAGATATTTATCATTTTTCTACCTACAAAAAGAATTGTTATTCGCTTAGGAGTAAAACTTTTACATTTATTAGCTAATTTGCATTCTTATTGTTGTTATAGTCTCTTCTTTCCTTAGATTGATGTCATTAAATTAATATGTTTTTTTCAAAAGATTTATTGTTTCCTTGTCATTTGTCGATGAAATATTTCACATCAATCATTAAAAAATATTGTTACGATGACAACAAAATGACAAAAATCAGATTAGCTAGTAAGATGAAGACTAGACCCTTTTTCAAGTCTTGCAACACTTACTCAATATTAAATCTTTCACGGTTGTTGGATTTCTAAATCTTAAATATCATCTACAAATCTCAAAAATATGCAGAGAAAAAATGGTCTTATGTACATTCAATATGGTGTCTGAACATTTGATATGCACCGTCGGATTTACAAGCTCTATGAAATTCAACCGTTTAATCCTAGAGCCAAATTAGTCGGCAAATACTGAATCACCGCCTAATTTTTTATAATTTTATTCCTCGAACATAAATTTATTTATGTTGCGAGATTTTATTACATTAGTTCACGCTAAGGCCTATAGCAATTGCTTTCTTTCTTCTCTTGATTTAGCTAAATCTCCTTTATATATGATTATGAAAGTGAATACCATACTGCTTGCTTTCGTTGCCCCAACAAAATGAGGTTGATATTTGAAAGGAGATATCCAAAAATAGTGTTATAATAATAAAAACTCCCTCCATCCTAGGACGAAAAATGACATTTTAGGTTTTTATTTTTGCCTAAATAAAGTTTGGTAATGGAAAATCAAAAGATGACACATGTAACCAAATGACAACCGAGAATTTTCTCTTTATAAAATAAAAGAAACGCGCAAGTGCATAACACGCGTGCACAATCCTACATTATTTCTCGGATAATCTAAAAACCGGCAAATCCTCAAACAGAAAGCTTAACAATAACGCGAATTTTCTATAGCTTATAGACAAAGCAGTTTTTCTCAACAAATCTTTTCACAATCCATCCACTTTTTCTTCTTGACCGGAATTCACTGTTTCGTTTGTTATCACCGATCTGAAACAATCAACCAATCAATTTATTGTTACTGACATTTTACATTCAAGTGACCATATGAGGTCCTCATATCCTCGGGCGGTCCTACCAATAAAAAAATTAATAAAAATTACAAAATAATACACACGTGCATATTGCAGGTGCACTGTCCTATATCCGGGCTGCTGAAAACCCAATAATCCGGCATTAACCCAAACAGAAAGCTTAAAAATAACGCGGTTCTCCCCTATAGCTTGCAAACAAAGCAGTTTTATCCTATATAAGGTCAACAAATATTTTCGCAGTTCATCTACTTTTTGTTCTTCATCGGATTTCACTGTTCCGTTTGTTTTTCACCACCGATCAGAATCAATCAACCAATTAATCATGTCAGGCTTTCTTATTGCTCCGCCAGAGTCAAACTTTCTCATCGCTCCGCCGGAAATTCTATTGAACATCTAAACACAAGGTAATCTCATGGTTTCATGTTCTCGTATACTTGTTCTGATATACTTGTTTCATGATTTCAATTTTTGGAACTTGTTCTGATATGGATTTTATTTAACAGAAGGATATGTTGAAGTTACAAAATGAACAAAAGATCCAAGAACTAGAGAGACAGAACACATGACTGAAAGAAATGTTGAAACCTGTAGATGAATCTGAACTTGGCCAAAAACTTCGTGATAGCAGCCAATTTATGGCTAACCTTAAAAGGCATGTTGAATATAGTTCAGAAGAAGAGGCATAAGATATTTTTGATATTTCATTGAAGGCAGGTGTTAATTTTTTTTTTTTTTTTTTTTAAACCATTTTTTATTTCATATATGAAAAAGGAAATACAAATAGTTTTCAGGCCCAAAGACCAAAACAGAAAGAAAACTAAACAACATAACAAGGCCCAATAGCCAAGTTTACACAAAGAAAATTAAGGAAACCTATAATAAGCAAAATCAGGCATTTCCATTCTCAAAAGGCTTGGCTTGTTGTAGCTTTTTTGGACTTGCCCTCTATGCATCTTGGCACCCTCCTTGGCAAAGTGGTCAGCTGAAAAATTGATCTCTCTGAAGACATGTTTGAAGTGAATAGATCTCATTAAACAACAGATCCTATGCCATCTTGCAATGAGATTCCAAGGAATATTCTTCTTCATAAAAGCATATATAGCAGCTTTGGAGTCAGACTGTAACACCACCTGAAACTGCTCATTTTCAATAGCCCATTCAAGAGCTCTAATCCCTGCAATTACTTCAGCCATGAAATTTGTAGAAATTCCAATACCACCAGATTCAGCAGTCACAAATTTTCCTGTATGATCTCTGACCAAAAAACCATACCCTGCCCTACCAGGATTACCAATTGATGCACCATCACAGCATAGCAAAGGAATTCCAACTTCATGCAATTCAAAGAAGCAAGCAATTGGATCATAGTTTTTAACTTTTCTAAGGTTTAGGCCAAAGGTGTTAAGAATGGTTTTATCATATAAACAATCCCACATACAGCCTTTCATCCTTACTTCATTTTCCTTAACTTTGTGCAGGATTTTCTGAATTACCTTATTGCTGTCAGGTTTATAATCCTCAAAGTAGATTTTGTTTCTAATGAACCAAATATCCACCATGATATAAAAAGCAGCAACTAACCAAGTATTCTTAATGATAGTGCTCTTACCTTTACAGCAGGAGAAGATATCTTCAAATGAAGTAGGAGGTTTGAAGGAGAAAATGCTAGTTATCCAGTTCCAGATGATCTTACTGAAAGAACAGCTCCAAAGAATATGATCTAAAGAGTCTTGATCAACATGACAGAAATAGCATCTTGAGGCAAATTGGAAACCTCTTTTTTGCAGATTATCTTCAGTAGAGCATACATTTCTGGCAATTTTCCACACATTAGCAACTGTAGCAGGATGAACATTTGTTTTCCATAGTTTCTTGAAAGTCAGCTTTTCAGGATACTTTTTCCTGAAAATGTTCAAAGCATTTGAAACAGTAAACTTTCCATTCTGATCATTAGCCCAAATCATGACATCCTCACCTCCTTTGATAATAGGTAGCTCAGAAATAGAGATAAAAGCCAGCATTTCAACAGGTATACACCACTGCCCATTAATGATGAGATCACTGACTTTCATGTTAGAATGTTGCTTAATAAAAGCATTATCAGGAAAACTATCTTTGATAGGATTTTCATTCAACCATGAGTCATGCCAAACTGAAATCCTTGATCCATCACCCACAATCCATCTAACATTATCTTGAAAATCCTGAACAACCCACTTTAAACCAGGCCAGATAGAAGACTGCTTATAGTAACCTATCCAATTACCATCTTTATCTTTATACTTAGCCCTAAAGAAAAGAGCCCATTCATCCTTAGAGTTTTCAATTCTCCATAATAATTTCAACAACAATGCTCTGTTTATGTCTTCAAATTTCCTAATGCCCAAACCCCCTTCACATTTAGGAGAGCAAAGTTTAACTCATGCTAAAGTCACAAGTTTCCTGTCTTCAGCATTTCCTGACCATAAGAAATTTTTAACAATTCTCTCACAAGCAGTGATTAACTTAGATGGCCATTTGTACACTGACATATTATATAAAGGAATACTGCTCAGAACAGTTTGAACCAAAATAATTCTAGCTTGAAAGGAAAGAAGTTTACCAATCCAAGAGGCTAGTCTATTCTGCAAAAATTCCACAAAGGACCATAAATGTTCAACCTTCACCTTACCAGGCATAAGCATAATTCCCAAATATTTATCAGGGAAACTAGAGATCTCCATTTGTAGCAGGTCAGAAATATAACTTTTCCTAGCTTGAGAAGTACCATCAATAAAGAGTTTACTCTTAGTAGTATTTATAATCTGACCAGAAGAATTTTGATAAGAATGGAGAACAGTTATCAAATTCTCCAGACTCTTCTTTCCTCCATTGCAAAATATAAAGATATCATCAGCAAAAAATAAATGAGAGGGGTGTAGCCCATTTCTTATCACCATAGGTTCAATTTTGCCCTTCATAATCAATTGAGAAAGCTTTCTACTCAATACATCTTCTGCAATAACAAAAAGGATTGGAGATAAGGGGTCACCTTGTTTCAGTCCTCTACCCACACCAAAGAAGCCAACAGGACCACCATTAACCATAATGGAAATTTTTGCTGTACTCAGTAAAGTAAAGATCCAATTTCTGAAGAATAAAGAGAAACCAAAGTTTTTCAAAGCTTCAATTAGGAACCCCCAACTAAGAGTATCATAAGCTTGTGAGATATCTAATTTTAAACCCACATTTCCACCCCTTCTCTTAACTGACATTTCATTAACAAGCTCTGAAGCAAGAACAACTTGATCATGAATACATCTTCCTTTAAGGAAAGCACATTGTTGTGGGGAAATTATCTTATGCAATAGAGTGGCTAATCTTGTTGTGATGATCTTGGTAATAATTTTAAAACAAAAATTACTCAATGCTATAGGTCTAAACTGGTTAGCTTTTTTAGCACCTGTACACTTAGGAATTAAAGTGAGGAAATTTGAATTAAGACCACTAGGAATATACTGACCAGACCAACAAGAAGCAATTGCAGCAGTTAGATCTTCTTTAATAATCTCCCAACAAGTTCTGTAGAAAATACCAGAGAAGCCATCAGGACCTGGAGCTCCATCAGGATTGAGATCAAAAACTGCCTCTTTTATTTCCAGCTCAGTAGGTACTTTCTCAAGCATTTTATTATCCTCAAGAGTAATAACACTTGGCACTGCATCAAATAAGTCTTGTTGCAAATTAACATGCTGATGTTTAAATTTATCACTAAAATGCTGAATAAGGATATTAGCAATGCCATCCTGAGAAGAAACAATATCACCATTGCAATCAATAAGTTCAGTAATGGCATTCCTCTCTCTTCTTAGTTTGATGCTTGTATGAAAAAATTGAGTGTTAGCATCTCCATATTTAATCCAATCAACTCTTGCTTTTTGACTTAAGAAGGAGTGATATTGCTGAGCAATAACATCATGCTGACTATTAGCTACAGCAAGATTGTTAAGTAAAATCATATTAGAAGGATCAGTATCAGATAACATTGCAGCTTCATTTACATTATCTTCAGCTTCTTTAAGTTTTTGATGGATATCACCAAAAACTTCCCAATTCCATCTTTTAAGAAAAATTTTAAGAGCTTTAAGTTTTGACATGAAAATAGAAATAGGATTACCAGCAGTCTCTGTCTTCCAAACCTCCATTACTATATTCATGAATTCAGGATGTAGAATCCACATTTTCTGAAACCTGAAAGGAATATTAGTAGCCCTTGGAATGATTTTATCAGAACATATCAAAGGACCATGATCTGAGATTCCCCTTGCACCCACCACATAATTCCATCCATCATATTTATCCAACCATTTTCTATTAAAGAAAGCTCTATCAAGGTTACAAAGGATCCTTTTCTTGCCACATCTTCCATTTGACCAAGAAAAATTTAACCCACTTTTATTAGCTTGAATAAGCTCACAAAAATCAACACAATCACTGAAGTCCCTCATAGCAGTATTTAAAGGAGATCTACCACCCCTTTTCTCATCCACTGAAAGGACACAGTTAAAGTCACCAATAACCACCCATGGCTTATCTAATAAACTCATATTACAGAGTTCCTCCCACAACTGTCTTCTAGGAGTAGTATAGGAATTAGCATGAACACCAGTTACTAAAACACCACCAACTTCAACTGTCATACATTGTTTTGTGCAAGAAATAAGAGAAGGAGT
>JAJJMA010321693.1:0-10938 GCA_023529015.1 Papaver nudicaule
TCAGTCCCCTGGATTTGTACATGATCACCGGCATCATGTGCAACGGACCTGAGATTCCATACAACTTACCCAAGTGGAATACTCGCTGGCCCGAACGACTTCCTTTACTCGAACAATATGGGTTTAATGTTAGAGGTGAGGGTTTGAGTGTTGCAGATTTGAGAAAATTTTTGGTAAATTATTGTGCAATTTACAAAAACGGTGAAGTAGATAATCCTGAACACGAGCAGGATGAGATCGAAAGAGTATTTGTATTGTGGATTCTATCCTATAGTTTTTTCCCCAATGCTAGTTCGATGGCACCCTATGGTTTTCTGGAGACTTTGGAAAACCTGGAAATTGCACATAAGTATGATTGGGGAACTCCAATTTTAGCGGAGATACACAGGAACCTGAGAGATGTCTCCTCCGGATCATCCTTTAGCTTCGATGCGTATCATCACATCTTAGAGGTAAGAAAGCCTCAACTGCTATTCATCAAATGTATTATTCTTTACCTGCAAATATAATGTAATTTATTTTATGTTCGCAGTTCTGGTGGTACATTCATTTTAAAGTGAACCATCCCACTTTGGCGCAAACACAGCGTCAATTTCCAATTATGAAAATGTTCGCACAAGGAAATTGGGCGCCCAGACAGCTAACAGATGGAACCACAAGCAGGTGTGTTGGCCGGATGCAAGGAGCCCAACGGACCACTTCTAATTACAAGGGCTGGTCGTACAATATGTGGGAGCAGTGGGGGACTGATCCAAATCTCACCGAGATGTACACCAAGAGCTTGACCAGGTGTGTATTGTATAGCCCTATATCAAAAGAGGGTGTTTGGTACTATGGAGAGCGACTAGTATATCAGCATACTGGGAACTTAGTAAAAGCAATCAACCCATTCGATGACGGCATAATTTCGAAGGCCGATTATGAACGGGTGAGAGATTCTTTGGGGGAGTGGGAGACATCTCAGAATGATACGTCTAAGCTGATTCAAGAAGGAACGTATGAAGAATACATTCAATGGTTTAGAAAGGTTGCCGATACAACTATATTGACAGAGCCGGAAAATTACGGTGGGTCTGACCTCCCAGCAATAGGTATACTTCCACTTGGTGGTAATTTCCTTCCCTCACAACCGCCTTCGCAATCCGTTCCAGGCGAATCATCGTCTACACAAACATATTTTTACCCTACTCAGCCATATTCCACGGATTTACCACCTTTTGCTTGGGAAGTTCAAACGATTGATGCCAGTAGTGGCGGCCAGGTTCCATTCTCTTTGGATAATGCTCTTCCCGGGGAGGGTCTACCATACAGTATGGTAAATGTGCCATATCAGGTGCTTCAGCAAAGATGTAACGATTATCACAACTTCGTGGGTAGATTTCAGCATATGCACATCGAGGAGATAAACAAGTGGAGGACAGGTTCAATCCTTAACTTTGATCTAAACACTCCACTTCAGAACACTAACCCTGCTGTCCAAGCTCACAATCATAACACTCGTAGTAGAAGAAGTCCGAGCGCAAGCACCCCGAGTAGGGTTCCAAGTAGCGGTGGGGCTAGGACTCGCAACTCCAACAACAGTCCCAATGTTCATACTACTCCTCCAGCGACGATCCGTGCTCCCTTTAATTATGCTAATATGCCTTTTCGTGGATCAGATGTAAGTCCCGTGAGTGCACCAGGGTCCTTGGTGGCAGGCTTGCCTCAAGGACCATGGCCCCAGAACTGGGTTCCATCCCAACAAGAGGGCCAGGCATCGCAAAATGAATATATTCCTACGGAGGGAGGGTTTCAGCGATATAATACCAACTCTACAGTATGGCAGCCCGTAGCTCATCAGGGTTATGGTCCGACGAATGATTCTGATGCAACTACAGTTCCAGGTAGCTCTTCTGAGTCCCACATGGATGTTGATTCAGAATCTCAAGAATTGCGTGACAGGGGTGAAGAATTTTTGGGATTGGCGCAGCAAGGCCTATTCAGCCCCGGATTTCCTCCTCAATAAGGATCCGAGTTGTAGTTTGCGGACATGTTAGGTTTTTTTTTGTAGTGTTTCTGTTCTTCTTGGATGAAAAAAGTTAATTAACAATGTTTAATCTTTTGGTATCTAATCAATGCAAGTTTTCCTTAAAAAAATAGTTGCATTACATTAAATTTAAAGTACACCGTGTGCGGCCATCGTTAAAAAAGGCGAGTATTTTGGCAACACCGCAAGGATATTGAAACAACCATCATAACGGAAAGACTTTCCATTATGGCGTACTCTCCACTCCTCTAACGCGGCATTAATGACTTCGTCGTTGGTTTGGCCAACGATCCTTAGACGATTTTTTTGAATTACTATTAGAAAAAACGTATTAACCTTTTCCTTGATCTTGCAGAAACGACCGGATAATGACTGTTCAGTACGACTCCTAATGTTTCCAGGATGCTCTTTCAAAAATTCTTCTAGTATCGCACCCCATAAAGTTCGCCCCCCTATATTCGACTGTATAGGATTGGCACGTTCCATCGTTTGCCGCACATAGTTCCTACAAATGCATAAATCCTCTTCCTTAGTGAACCTAAAATGACTATAGCGTGGTTCATATTGAGGAGATCCCACCATTTTCAAAGTGAAGGAGGAGAAAAGTAAAGCCGAAGGTGTGAGTGAATAAGGTTGAAGTTGCTCATTTATAGGCGAACTAATGAACGGATGGATGAATCTATATCGATGGAAATAGTATCTGTCGATACAAATTCTATCGACCTCGACAGAAATTCCATCGACATCGATGGAATTTCTGTCGTCGATGAAATTTCCATCGATAGATACTAATTCCATCTGACGTTGCAAAGTTGCAAATTTGCAACTTTGCAACGTCAAAACCCTTGTTTGCTAGGTCCATAGCCGGCCAAAATAGCCAAAATTTTGGTTTTGAGTGTCCCATAGGAAGGGGCCTTATGATCTTCAAGTTAAGCAAAACAGACACGGAAAAGAAATAAAAGTTAGTCAAATACATGCACTACTATTTCACTCTTCCTACATACAGACAGCCAATAACACAACAATAACGTCATAATCCAAATAATGGCATATATGCTTCATCGAATATCCTCCTAAAATTTTCCTATAAATACCAACAATCGTAGTAACCCAAAACACACACCAACACAAAAGAGATCCAAAAACCAATCACATTTCTCTTTTCTAAACAATGATGAAATCATCAAGTTTAGTTTTCTTGCTCTCTCAAATCCTTGTGCTCCAACAGTTAGCAGTTTTTTGTGCTTCACAGGATTTCGATTTCTTCTACTTTGTTCAACAGGTATAGTCAATTGGAATAGTCTTATGATCAGTCTTCATTTTAAGATTATATGTTTGTTTTTCTTCTAGTACAACGTCTGAATTTTATATTTGCAAACAGTGGCCAGGGTCTTACTGTGATACCAAGCAAAGCTGTTGTTACCCAACCACTGGAAAACCAGCAGCAGATTTTGGTATTCATGGTTTATGGCCAAACTACAACGATGGATCGTATCCATCTAACTGCGATAACAGCAATCCTTTCGATCCATCATCTGTAAGTTCTATTAGTTCATATTATTACAAATGAATCAGATATTATTCCATATCTTCCTTTTCAGATATTGTAGATTTCTTACAACCAAAATTTAAGACAATATATTTTGGGATATGCAAATGCCAAATGCAATGTAAGCATTAAACACAAAAATTTCTTTCTGTTTTCGCATTTTTTGCTTTTAACACAAAAAAATATTTCTTCCTTTTTGTATATGCAACATTTAATGTATTCTTCACGTACAATTCACTCCATCTCCTAGTTGGGTCACATAAATTGTCATGCTCTCAACTAATCCTTAGTGTCCCATTTTGGATCTTAGTTTTCCATATGGAATGTATGGATTTAGATGGTACAATTCTGCTTATTTGTACTTTAGGGGTTAAAACATGTTTAAACAGATTTTGAGAGCCAGTCGTCAAGTGTGGGTAACTGCCCACACTTGTCCATAACACTACGTCCTTGGTTGTATACTGTTATCACTTTCTTGATGGCACATGTACGTATTTATCAATTGTCTAATTTTCAGATTTCGGATATTAAACGTCAACTGCAATCAGAATGGCCAACATTAGCTTGTCCCAGTGGAGACGGTAACAAATTCTGGGGGCACGAGTGGAATAAACATGGCACCTGCTCCGAAGACATTCTCGACCAGCCTGGATACTTTCAAGCTGCTCTAAAATTGAAACAACAAACAGACCTCCTCAATGTCCTTCAAAATGTTGGAATCAATCCGGATGGCGAATTTTACAGCTTGACCAGTATAACAAAAGCCATAAGAGACTCAACAGGATTCACCCCAGGATTAGAATGCAATGTGGATGCATCGGGTAACAGTCAGCTCTACCAGATCTACATTTGCGTCGATACTTCTGCAACCAACTTGATTGAATGCCCTGTACTTCCAAGAGGAAAGTGCTCGTCAAGAATCGAGTTCCCTATTTTCTAGAAAGTTGTGTACATGTAGGAGATGTTTCTCTCATTAATTGGTTAATTATCACTCGCAATTTGCAAATTTTAATAAGACTGCCTTGCAGCATGCATGCTAATACATTTCCTTTATTGAATATGGATACGTATTCTGTCGGTGATAATCAAATGAGTTACAGTTCAATTGGACTGGTGAATTATGTTCGATGGAAGATTCATGAGGTGTACAATCAAAAATTGCAAGACAGTTAAAACATACATGTCCCAACCTGTGCACACAATTATAGGAATAACAATTCTCTTTGTAGGAAAAAGATGATGGTGGAACAAACGGATAGTGTTACGGCAAAGAATAGGGATGATGGTGGAACAAACGGATACTGATGGTCACAATTTGTACAAGAGAATATATGTATGATGGAATGAAAGCATTAGACATGCACTGTTCTATAGGGAACAGTAACGCACAGTTGTTCATGATTTGATTTGCTATGAAGGTTTGCAAAAATAATCTCATTTCAAATTTTGTCCATAAATTGCAATATTGTAAAACACCCAAGACTCGAGCAAACTAACTGAATACTACTTTTAAAGGTCGGGCATCACTTTAGTACTCACATTTTAGAATCTCCATCGACAGCTTTATTATTCTTTAAGTTTCTATAGACCTCTTCTTTTCTTCCTGCCCACATACTTACCAGAATTGAGCGAGACTAAGCTTTCAACGTAACGTTCTTGGTAGAACCCGTTCAACCCAGGAATAATTGGATATCTTGCAGTTCCATGCTCTGGGTCATAAAAAACTAGTCTGCGGGAAAGAGACTTGAATAGAAACCCACCATGCTTAAAAGACCAAAGAAGCCTCACATTCGTAATGTCCTCTCGGGCATAAAATATGCTCTCGGAGGGAATGGTATAACGTTTTGTCCAAGACTCTGGAACCCCATAATCCTCCATTACCCATATTTGGAAAAACTCCAAAACATTAACAAGTACACAGAGACACCCTTCCAACACTCCAACACTCATCAACCTATGGTTATTCTTCAGTGATTCTTTTGGTAGTTGCATATCTTTGAATCTTTCTCCACTGAAATCCAAAGAGACTAGAACGTTACTTGTTGAAACCTTTTGGGCTCCAATTTCGCATGAGGAAATTGAACAATCACCCCTCTTTTTGATGGGCCTTCGAAATCACCGTTGCAGGTAGGGGTGAGCAACGGATGCACGGATACGGATTAGGGGTCATCCGCACCCAATCCGTCAAATGGTGCGGATTAGGAATTGGAACCGTGTCCGCACCCATCACCCGCGGATTTGTGATCCGCGGATTTGCGGATATTGCGGATTGGGTGCGGATTATCCGCGGTTTTCAGGGGGAAAAAAAACAGAAAAAAAAAACAGAAAACTACAAATAAGAGTACTACAAATAACATAAGTCAGAAACAAAAACAATAGTCTTTAGCAGCAATGCCGAGTAACATGGAAAACAGAGAAACACCCAAGAGTCAATTCATTCATTCCACAATGCATATGTCTGGAATTTCCCCTAAGATATCTGCAGCATCTGCAAAACAGAGAAACACCCAAGAGTCAGACTATAATCTTTAATCACACAAACAGATTCAGAACTGACAGAACATCAAGCCACATCACATTTAGATTCACACAAGTAAAGTTCTCTTAATACCAAATCCACCTGAACTCACATGAACTCTGTGGTTTTGGTATTAACAGAACATCAAGCCACATCACATCAATACGCTTATCAATACTAAATTGTGCAGTCAATGAACATCAATTCATTTGATTCAACTACACCACATAAACATCCAAGTCAAAGTAATAACAAGCTAAACTAATCACTACTACACTTTGCAGTCACTATTTTCTAGTCACTGAAATCTCCATTCATTCAAGTAAAAGCAACATTATACTCAACAATACTACAATTTCCAGCCACTAGTCACTACATAAACATAGACCATAGATTTGGACCATCCATTCATGTAGATTACATAAACATCATTTCAGCTGCTAAATCAAAGTTCAACAAACACACTAAAAAATCTCAAACATTGCTAATGGAGGTTACCAACGAGTTTGCTTGGGGGTGTACCAAATCATAGGCAAAACTGGTTCTTGTATTTGGTACATCTGCAAGCAAACCAGTACCTCCAATAGCAGTCAAAATCTCACCCTTATCTCACCCTTACTCTTGAAAAATCCGAGAAAACTACAGATACATTATTTAAGCAACTAAATCAAAGTTCAACATAAACACAGCCAGAATATAACCCTTACATACCCTAGATATCTTAGAAAATTCCAGAAAAATACTTCAAACATCATTTCAGCAACTAAATCAAATTTCAACAAACACAGTCAAAATCTCAAGCAGATTAATTGCAGCAATAGATCTATGGATCTTACTAAAACAAAACTAAAAACAAATCTATGGATCTTACTGATTGCAGCAATAGATCTATGGATCTTACTAAAACAAAACTAAAAACAAAACAAAACCAATTAATTGAACAAATGATTCAAGGAAAACAAAACTAAAAACAGGAGCAGAATCATTTTCATATTCAGAAGATGATTACAAAACAAAACCAATTAATAAACACAAAATTACATAAATTAAAAACTAAAGAGAGGAGAAATCACCTTAACAGACTCCTTTAATCCTTTAAAGTTGCAAACTTTAATCCTTAAGCAACAAAAAAAAAACAATTAATACAGGAGAAAGAAAACATCTAGCAGAAAGGAGAAGAGAAGAAGATAAAGAAAAGAGAAGAGAAGAAGATAAAGAAAACCCACCGCCAAGAGAACCCAGATCTGAACACAGATGCAAAAAAAATTGTTTAATCTTCTTCCCAAAATTTTGCATCCGAAACAAATAAAACAAATTAGAAACAAAATCAAATAAATCAAATATAACAAACACGAAACAAATTTTCATTAAACAAATTTGAAGAAGCTGATGGTAGATCTTACAGATCTGTGAAGGTTTCGATGGCTGCTAGCACTAAAAGAATCAACTGGTGATGTTTTGGGTTTTCATGGTGCTGATGAATCGAGAGAAGGGAGAAGAGGTTTGGGTGAAGGAAGAATCGAGAGAAGGGAGAAGAGGTTTGGGTGAAGGAAGAACTCAGTCGAGAAGAAGAAGAGATGAAGAACTCAGTCGAGTAGAGAAGAAGAAGAAATGAATCCCAGGGTAGATTTTTAGGTTAGATTTTTCTATATATATAGGTAGTTTCCCTAAATATCCCAAGGGTTTTCTAGTAACTACGAAAATACCTGAAATCCGCGGATCAAAATTTGCACCCGCGTCCGGTCCGCCAAATAGTGCGGATTGAGAAATGGATCCGTGTCCGGCCCAATAATTCAGCGGATTGGGTTTCACCCGCGTTTTGCGGGGCGGTTGCGGGCCGGATTTGCGGATCCGGACTTTTTGCTCACCCCTACTTGCAGGATTAAATTTTAAGTCTACTAAAATTGATTTGTTTTATAATTCCCGAAATATCCATATATAATGTTAAGGTAAAAAAAAAAACAGTAGTATTTCTTTCGAAATCCAGATCTGAAACTTCTCTCTTCTCCAGCTCCTCCGCCTTCGGCCGACGTCCTCGCCACCACCACCTCCACAATCACCATCATTTGATCCCTTTCAATTTTACTTATTTGATCATACCAAATTTAGATCTGCAATTAAACATCCGTCGTCGCCGCCTCTACCACCACCACAACTCCGCAACATGATTTAAGATTATTTGATATCATCAGCAGAATCATAAACAGATTTCATCATTATTTTCTTCTTCATGTCGTTTGGTCTTGAAGACGAACACCAGCATGATCGAGAGATTCAATTTTACTCGTTTTGTTCGAGAGTTTCATTTCAATAATCACTTGATTTTCAATTTGACATAGAGAATCGAAAACCCTAGAAGTGTTGTTGTTGTTGTTGTTGTGATGGGGGTGGATGATGTCGTAGTGGAGGTTCAGTTCAATTTTAGTGATGAGGAAACTGATCCAGCTTCTTAGATTTAGATAGTAGCTTGGGTGAAATGATATTAGGATTTATGAATGTTTTTTTGATTTTTTTATAGCATAATGTGTGCTCAATTTCAGCTCATTGTGCGGAGATAGTGGTCAAATTCTTCCAAGGAGAATCAAAGTTTAGCTGCTTCTCAAGTAATGGTGAATTCTGGCGGTGGTCATAAGAGAGGAGGAAATGTTTGGTCTGTTTCGATTGTTGCAGATGTGGTGGGATTTGTGGTACTCTTGAAGATAATAAGGTCAGTTTTGCAATTCATCCATTTGATGGTCTGTCTGTAGTTAACTATTGGGTTTTCATGCTTAAACAATAGTTAATCGTATATCAATCATGTTATTGGAGCTTAATTAAGAGATTAGTTAGTCTACCGATCTATATGAGACCAGTATTGTGATCAGTAGGGTTATGGTTGAACTGTTTGATAAGAATGATTCTGAAAGTGTTTTTAGCTACTGCATGTTAACATCTCCACACATATATTGCTTAGTAGAAATACTGATATGAGAAGTTTTATATGAACTTGACAACAAATAACTGAAAACATGATTGTGGACACAAAAGCTATATGCTAAGTAACAGAGAAGAATCAATCAAAAAGTAAAATAGCGGATACTGTGAATAGGCACTCATAAACTATTCAATTTCTTACTGATGAAATCAATTGGAATTGTTATCTTCAACAGGAACTGTTTCGACTGGAATTGTTACACTAAAATCAAATTTTTACTACCCATGGGTTTTTAAGTACACCAATTTTTAATTCTTATGGGTTGGTGACTGCACCAACAGTTTATTTTAACTGTCAAGGAGAGAACAAGACATCTTTGCCTGATATGAAGAAGAGGAACTCCTTGTACACTTTTAAGGGCGAAGAGTCATGGGAGGTTTGTGCTCACTTATTGTGATATGTGAGTTTAGCTGATCGTCTTAACCCATTTTGGATCCTAATATGCTTGTCAAAATTTCTGATGTACAGCCTATTACAGAGTTTTTTAATAAGAAATGTAAGCGGTGCGGTTTCTATGAAAAGAATGTTGTTATGTCAGACGACATATTTGATGAGTGGGAGTTTTGTCCTTCTCATTTCAAGGCTCCTGACGGAGAGTATGTACGGTTGAAGGACAAGGAGGTCAATGCTACATTTTATTGTCCTGAATGTGTTCCCCATGGAAGGGGTAAGGGCCTTCCCAAATCTTCAATTTTATTAGTATATGCAGCTAGCTTTACTACTTCGTAATAGTAAGCCTATCGATATGGTTCCTTTTGAATTTACCATTATTCAAGAAGGTATTCTTTTGCTCCTTGATTTCTCATGATATAACATGAATAAGCAATGTAGTTACTTGAATTTGAGGTTCAAATGGTCTGAACCTCTATCAGATAGGCTCATATAGTAGGGTCAACAATGAGGTAATATGCAAAATTGTTAATTTTTACGTCTTCATAAGGTGAATGGCATGTTATAATACATTCATGTTGTTTTTCAAGTGTCCAACAATTGAATTTTTAACTTATATAGAATTAGTCATGTATTAGGAGAAAATGTCATTGTTATGATTCTTAGTTTTGTTCATTGATATATCGTTGTCATTCTTCTTTTAAATCACTGTGTTTGATTCTTGTCCAACTCAGGTGGGATGTCAGGTGGAGGTGTGATGTACCCTATGCCACCTATAATGGATAGATTTGGTTTGGGCTTGCCAATGGGTCATGGTGCTATGGTGGGTACCTGGTTGTCTCGCATTTTTTCTTCTTATGTTGTGGTCAATCTTTATCTTATGTGACAATGAACTGACGATGCCTGGGAATGTGTAGGGGTCAAGGCCAGGTCTATTTCAAGACGAAAATCCTCCAAGAAAGTCAGCTGGTAAGCATATAAAAAGTTATTGTGTTTTATGGCAATGTGTAGGGGTCAAGGCCAGGTCTATTTCTAAGAATCCACTCCTTGCTCTAAATCTAATACGTAGTTTGTCATTGAGGTTCGGTATATCCGAATGCCATTACTTATGAGATGAATACTAAAATGAAACGATTTGATTTTGCTGCATATATAGCTATCTATAGAACAATCCGTGGTGCAATGGTAGCACAACTGACTCTACGTCAGAGGATGCGTGTTCGAGTCACGCCGGGTTCACTCGTTCGTATCATCTTGTCAATTTAACACCAGATTTTTGTGTAAAGTTGCCAACTTTACACTGCACTTTGTTTCAAGTTGCCAACTTTACACAAAATCAAAGTCTAGGAATTCTCCTAGCTGGCAACATTTTGTGTAAAGTTGCCAACTTTACACTGCACTTTGTGTAAAGTTGCCAACTTTACACAAAATCACAGTCTAGGAATTCTCCTGTCTAGCAACTTTTTGTGTAAAGTTGCCAA